>CAJUYG010000591.1:78579-112683 GCA_910591675.1 Galerucella calmariensis
GATATAAATTCTTCACACCAGTGAATAATAAAAAGAATTCACTCTCGCTAGCCAATCACATTCTATCATTATCAGAATTCACGTTAAAATGAATTCAAATGAATAAATCGAATCGTCTCTTTAAAACGTCAAATACCAAAAAACGTAAATCGCTTCTGACAGCGCGTCGTTTAAAACGATAATTTTACTTATTATAAGAGAAAAAATGGACAACAGTAGCGATAGTGACTATGTGCACCTCCCGGAATTAATTTCATCCATAAATATAAGGGTTCCGGTTAAAAATATGAGTTACGAATATATATTTGCTCTTTACATTTTTATAAATATGCTCTATATCCTAGTGGAAGAAATGGTGGTTGTCTATGGCGCGGACGATCGAGGTTTGATCCTCACTGGAAGTTTTATCTTTTTAGTCGTGGAGAAAGTATAGTCTTTTACTAGTGTAGAATGGCTACCATTCACTTGGATGATTCCAGAAGTCACTCGCTGCTTCGCTGCTTTTCGAAAATTTAATTAAAAGTTAAAACGTTATAAAAGTATTAAAAAGTGAGCTCCAAGATATTTAAGTGATGGTTAACCTTTCGTTACAAGTTAGGTAGTAACACTACACAAGTACTCACCTGGAAATGTACTTTATTTAAACAAATTTTACAAAAGAAGTCCAGCCCGTTCGAGATAATTCCAAATATATTCCAGATTGTTTGGTATATAAAAGTTATTTGACATTTTCACTGGCACATAATATTCAATATTAAGTAATCTTATCGAGAAGAGGATTAGAATCCAGTTTTATCCATATTTTTCCTGAAGAGTGCATACAAACTCTAAAGCCGCCATTTTGAACAATTGTAAGGTTTAGGTAAACGGTTTTCATTTAGATATAGGTTGTACAATTCAGATAAGATTATTAAGATAGTAAAAAGGAAGCTCACCTTATAAAACAAATAACAATATAATAATTCAGTGCTTGATATCCCATATTACATAAAATAATTTTAATTTAACACATTTAACCGTTGACAAATTTCCTACTGAAATGAACACATGGTCCGTTCGGGAACGATCATGAACGGGGAGAGTCGACATTATAGTTTCCGGATGCGCAAAGGTTTTAAATAATATTTGTTATTTGCTTGCATGTATATGATTGTGGACTAAGCGAATTTAAGGGAAATAGTAATTTTCATGTTATAAACAATTTATTAACATATGTTTCTATTTTGAAATAAAAATTTCAAATGCATTTTATTTGACTATCCGCTATAAGCGTTTTCGATTATTTACTTTTTGCTGCTAGTAGCAGCTCGTAGTGACTGAATTCCGTTCGTTTATCACCGGGCGTGTCGCCTAGTCTTACCTTCCCCTTGCCCCTCAAGCACATACCGAAAAGTATGAGCTTCAAGCCCAAGCCACGGACATTGAATATTTGACGTTTGTCCGGTTTGACGTTTATTTAAAGGTTAAGATTGTGCCGATTACGATTCAATACGATTTAAACCGTACTAAAAATATCTAAATATGCAAAATTTTATTATCAAAAACATTATAATTGAAAACTGTTCTTCTAACAACACTGGAAATTCATTGGCATTGGCACACATGTCAGGTGGTTTTGAGAATCCTAAAAAATCGTGTTCGATTTGCTCAAAAGTCGTGACGACTGAGGCGTCACGCACAAGTGCTTGAAGCCCAAATAAACTAGAGCAACATACCTATGAAAGGTAAGTAAGCATATTTCGAAGAACCCAACCAAATGAGATGAGGGGTGTTCATTAAATTCACCACACCTCATGTATTCGTTATAAAATATATAGCATACACGCTATTGAAGAAAGACAGCCTAAACCTCCTACTTTTTATCTCTCTTTTACATGCTGACGGGTTCTGAGCTGGCTTGTTGCCTCTATCTGTAGTATCTCTATGTACAAAGGAAATAAATTTACCACTGAAACTAAGACCAGCAAAAGAAACAAAATCAAATAAGCTTTTTCCAGAAGTTTCGCTTAAACATCGTTGTTTTTTTTATTTAATTTAGAGTGTATATTACAGGCATTTTTTGCTCAATGCGACATTTTATTTCAGAAATTAAAGTGGTACAAGACTTAGCAGTGGGAAATTCTTTCTCAGACCACCTTCAGGTGTACGGTTTAACCTTCTCCTCTAACCTTACAGAACCAATAGCAAGTTTGAGAGAAGCCATTAAAGAATACTTACAAAACGGTACTGATTATTTGGCAGAAGCCCTTCCATCACAAGTTGTAGGTTTCTATCAAACAAATTTAGAATCGACCACTGACTATCCCGATATGGAAATAAGTTTCTCAGATACTAATATTACAATAGATGCCATTACAAATTTTATAAAAATGAAAAAAGAAGTTACAGATGCTATTGAAGGAGTTAACAATGCGGGATCTTTTATAATGCACGTTACTCCTTTACGTACTAAATCTGTAGGTACAATTAGGTTGAGAAGTTCGAATCCTTTGGTATATCCCGATATTGATCCAAATCTTTTATCAGATCCCGAAGGCCATGATCTAGAAAGTGTATATCTGGGAATTGAGCTGGCATTGAACATCACCAAACAAGAACCATTCAAACGTATCAACGCAAAATTAGAACTGAAACCGATTAAACAATGCAGTTTTTATAAATTTATGAGTAGAAAATATTGGCGTTGTGCTAGTAGATACTTAGTTTCTCATAATAACCACCCAGTGGGTACGTGCAAAATGGGTCCGAATCCAAAAGCTGGTCATATAGTTGATAACGAATTAAAGGTACATGGAATTAAAAAATTGAGGGTGGCTGACGCAAGTGTTATTCCTTTATCAACTTCTAGTCATATAAATGGGATTTGTTATATGATTGGAGAAAAATCAGCAGATTTAATTAAAGCTACCTATGGAAAATTATGAATTGAATTTTACTATTGTCCCTAGAATTGACGGGACTGTACTTAATGTAAATAAAAATATAATAAATTAACTAAAGGTATTTTTATCTCATAAACATATACCACAGAATACACCAGCCAAACAAGAAACGAAAGCCGGCGGATAACGATAACTGATAACGGATCAAGTTAGAAAATTGTTCAAAAAATGTAAATTAAATGTTAACTACACGCAAAAAAAGTGAAACCAAAGAATCTCAAATAATAATTGTTTATTTTTATGACTTGTTTCTACAAGTTTTAATTGTTCAACTCAATTTATGAATTGTTTAAGTTAATTCAACAGTTTAACAAATATTGTAAAAAATATGTAAATATAAGTTTTAGCTTCTGTTTTTGGAGTAGGTACCATCCATTATTAATAATAATGAGTTATTGTTTAACCAAATGATTCTTATTTTCTATATTGTTATCGAAATTATATGTGTAAGTATGTTTTTATGTAGATATGTAGGATAGGCTGAGTCTAAAAACCAATACAATAATAATAGATTATATATTTATAATATCAGTTTACAATAGAAAGAATTTCAGTAAATTATGATAAAAAATTACAATAAGTATGGTGCTTGAATATAAAATTTTTATTTTTTATATACATATTTAAAAGTTATTGGTAAACAATAAATTCACATGTCATTGACAGATAACGGGCTTAAAATGGCGACTGTCAGACATGCGCACTCAGAAAATGAATTGTAAAATAGCACAAGCTTCGCTTCTTGTTGGCACAAGCAGTCACATTTCGTTAGTCATACTCTTAAGCTGCGTCCACATTATGCCGATCGACCAGGGACTCAATTCTTGAAATTATACGGATTTCAGTAGCATACGAATTAAATTCGAACAAAAGATTCGAATAAGAACGTCAATCTTAATTCTTGAATGGTATGCGGAAAAATTTCCGTATACGGATATTTTATTCGAATAAACAGTTTGAGAGCTTCTCTTTTCTATCTTCTTTTTTGGGTAATATTCCGGCGGATAATTTACTTAGCGTATTTTCTTCTTTTTTGTACGTGTGTCGAAACAAATGTACGATGCGATAAGAAATAAGAGCAAATAAACCAACAATTTTCCCAATTTTGTTTACGTTTTTTTGCTTGTTTTTTGTTTCATTGCTCAATCAAACTTGTATGTTAAATGTTTAACCATGGATCGTGCACTTAAGGAAACGATGACCAAGGACCAGAAAAAAGTGTTGGTAAACTTTATGAGTGACCACTCACAATTAAATTCTGGTAAGGTTTTGATAGCCGATACATTTTAATAAATTGATTGTCACTTAGTTCTTCAAATGCTTCCCTATGCTGGAAGACTATACGTCGATTATTGCCATCAATAACGGCTTCTTCCAATGCTCCAATCGCCCCCAAAAGGGCAAGATCCTCCAAATTAGCCATGAACAAACCTTAATACCTACCAATAAATCGCAAGTGAAAAATATGAACAAGAAAAATGTAAGCTTAAGTTCGTTGTTGGTTACCAAAAGAAAGTATTCATCACTCACTAATATTTACCTCAGAACCGTTTTTTCACATAAACCGAGATATTTGTTAAATTTCAAAACTATATACCTATACCTACAAAAACTCAAAAGTACCTATACTGAAAAAAGCAAGTAATAATAAAAAAGTGTGGTTAGAGTATTTTGGAATATATCTAATTCGTATACGGAAAATCAAATTCGCCTAGTTTGACCCATTCGATGTCAAATTCGTATAACAAAAGTCGCATACCGATTTCAAGAATACAAATACTTCATTTTATTTGAATTTTTTCCGAATATCGCCAAATCCGTATACGGATTTATTTCAAGAATTGGGTCCCAGGTCGATCGGCAAATCTCATTCGACACGTTCCAGCTTCAACTCATCCACATTGTCAGTATAATGTGGATGTGTTCACCGACACACAACGCCGCGGCGCCATTATCAAAACAGAAAATATTTTGAATTGGTTTTGCTTCATTAAAATTTTAAATTATGAGTGATGCAGAAGATGCTGTAATGGCAGCTATTGCTGCAATTATTATTGCAGATGTTGTGAACCAGCAAAAGCGTTTTCGTTGCTTTCGAAAATTTTGTGTACGACCCAGCCTCGTAAATGGTAGGAAAAATATAATTTCTCTTTATTCCAATTTATATTGAGATACAACACAGACACACAAAACTAACCAAAATGACTACGTCTAGGAAATGTTGAGCAGCACGCTTCGACACGTCCTAACTAACCATGTCGATTCGACTTCCTTTTATTCGTACCGACTTGGTTCGGGTTGCATTCGATTCGACCCGACATGGGCGACCATCCACACTGGTGCTCGTATTTATAAACAAGACTCAAGGCTGAGCACGGTCTTAAGCATTCGTTTATGACACTTTTTCTATTTAAAATGTGTCAAAAACTAATGACAAAGACTCAGCTTTGAGTCTTGTTTATAAATACGGGCATGGATCGGCATTGTCGAATCGACAATGTCACGGAATACTATAACAATCGGAAGGGTCTCTCTCCGTCGGCTCATTTGATCTATGTCAGACAGACATTTCAATGACACTTCAAATTTGTGATCCTAAAATTAGAGCTGGCAACAGTTTCCATAGACAGCTTCCTAACGACATGAACACAAACAACAATCTAGGCAACGTCGAAATGTGATCCTATTTTCGACAGACTGGCACTGCGCTCAAAAGCTGCGCGTACTTATTGTTCTATTGGTAAAAGACCCTTCCGATTGTTATAGTATTCCGTGCTATACCATTCGACTCCATGTGGACGCGGCTTCTTGTATAAGAAAACACGTTTTATCAATATTTGTTTATTGTAATTTTTAACAAACTATATAGGGAAAAATTTATGATTTCTTTTCGGGCCTGACTGGATATTTGGGTTTAGTAACACCAATATACCCTACCACTTGCATCGGTTTAATACCCTGGAACTGATCTTTAATCTCATTTCCGTTCAACTCACTTTGATATATCCTAGCACTGGCCACTGCTGCTTCTTCCGCCAGTTCAGGAGGAGCAGCTAAAAATAAAATTATTTTGTTACTAGACTCCGTTTCACATAAGAAGAACCCACTAGAAGTCTAGAAGTTGCAGTGGTATGCGCGAAGAAGCTGCACATAACAATATCTGAACATCAATATCGGTCAAAGCCTTATGATATTGTTATGTGCAGCTTCTTCGTGCATACGACTGCAACTTCTAGACTTCTAGATAAAACTAGAATAACAGAACCACAGATTATAAAGAGAACAGATACGAATCCCGGTAAAACATCAAACGATTTTCAGCTCCGTCGTCAATGACCTTGGACCTTTAACTCGGTAAGGTTTTAAAGTACAAGTAATTCTTAGTTTATTTATTATCAAAGGAAAAACAATATACACCTATGTAAGGGAAAATTTTGATGATAATCTGTAGCACCAAAGTTAATATCAAAATCTTTAAAATTTCTTTTATCATAGGCTGGGATATTAAATTATAATATACTCTTATTCCTTGGAAATCGAAAGAGCTTTATTTTTCTTTCCGAATAAAATTTATTTTGACAGTCTCTGTATGAACAATATTCATTTTATAAGAATAATTTTCTATACCACTATATTTTTATACAGTAGAAAAAATTGACCTTTACCCTGACGTCATACCTACTAACCTCGCGAAATGAATCAATGAGTCAAAAATGGCTACAATTACTTTGTCGTGTGCGTAAATACGTTGACTGCTTGTTCAGCCACCGTCCAAGAAGTGAGGTTAAGTTGGAAATATTCATTAAATGGGAAACAGAAAAATCTCTACTTATTGTGGAATAAAAATAATAAATTAGAGGTCTTGAAAAAAGCCGATTTTATAGAATTGATCTGAATGCAAATGATGAAACGATTTGAACAAAACTCGATGTATCAAAATAATGACAGTTGTCATAAGACGTCAAAATAAATTTTTATGAATGAAACCGATTAATCGTTTTTGGTGCTATCTCTTTTCAACATTTGGAAATAATAATTAGAGTTACATAAGAACGTATGTCATTGCTTGAAAGACAAGTGTACGTATATTGTATGATGTGTTTTTACTGTCAGTAGAAAAGGATGAGGTATATAAAGTTTGTGTTCACTACTGTTCATTGTTAGTGACGTCAGGGTAAAGGTCAATTTTTTCTACTGTAGTTAATATTACCACAACACACAATCGATTAGTCAAATAACACAATTAATATCGCCGATTGAACACCTTCAAACAATGAAGCAAACAAAAATGGCGTTATGAATTTTGAGCATAGATTGCATGTGATTTTGAGCATGTTTTGACGTTTTGATTATGTTAGGTTACGTTAGCCGTCACCGTTATTGTGCATGGTTGCCAAGGATGTGGTTTGTGAAAAAAAGTATATATTTATGGTATGATTTTTATATATTATAATCTTTTTAATTGTATCATTCTTTCAATGTTAATAAAATTGATTTAAAACAAGTAATTATCGAATATTTGTATCTGTATAACTATCACACTTTAAAAAATGCTCATAAAATATTTGACTTATGATCGTAAATTGAAGGAACTATTATCTATGCAAATTGACAACCCTCTTGACAAATTTCGCGAAGCAGCCCGAACGGAGTCGGCATAAGACGATGGGCCTTTAAATGGGTATGTCCACCCATCTCTCTCTCTTTTTACTGTTCTCTGTCAAGCTTTCGTATCTCTTCTCTTTATAATCTGTGACAGAACGGTGAATTGAATGTACCATTTCAACGATTATGATTCTGTTTAAAATTATATTCGCCATTCTCTTCTTTAATAAATAAACATTGGAATTTGTTTATTCTTTTTCCACTAAACAATTTGGCGCAAACACCTGTCATAGTTCTATAACTTTTATTGTGTACTACACACACTTCTTGAAGATATCTTTCTTAGATGTTAACTTCGTCTTAAAGACGTCCATGTACACCTCACGTCTATAACTTTTATTGTGTCTTATGATGACACAGTCCGATTTCTGCTATTCTGCTAGAGTTTTTGTCAAAAACTCACCGTTTTCATGCTCTATTGCTTGGCCTAGTTCTACATTGCACACAATTGGCCTACCAGATGACAGCCTATGTAGGTTCTGCCAGGGAGAAGACGAAACCCGGAGCACATACTCTGCGAGTGCTAAAACCTAGCAAGGGGTGCGTTTTCACAAACTCGGGGAAGAAAAACCGAGGGCAGAGAGCTACGCAAGGGAGTTGGTATCCAGGCTAATAAGTTATAAAAATAATAAAGCTAGAGGTCGAGGTCTGAATATAAGGAGGTCCACAAAGGTCGCAGTGGGATAGGACAAAGAGCCACTCAAATTCTAATCTAATCTAGTTCTACAATAGTATACATCTACGATAATTACCTTCGGCAGCCGCCTCCGCAGCTTTCACAGCACCAGCAAATGAGCACATAGCTTCTGCTTTAGCAAATTTGTCAACCACTTCCTGCAGCTCCGTATCAGGTACCATCTCCATCTGCGATACTGTTTCTATCCGACTAGCTGATGCTTCTGCCATTTTTTCTATAACTGATTTCTGAAAATTCAATTCCTTAGCTGGCATGACTGTGTCTGTTAAGGCTGTGGGTATGTTTTCGTTGGAGGATGTGTCTTTTCGTCTTTTCAACTCAGTTTCAACAGCTCGATCAAACCTTGAAGTTAAGATATATTCGGATAATTTTAATATGTCGTTTTCCCCTCGTTATATGATAGCAGGTAAAAAAACCAACAAAGGGAACTCAAAAACGCAATGGCATTCATTTGAAATTGTAACAATATTCAACTACTTAGGAGTGACGATGGGACAAACAGGAAAAGAGCAAGTGCAAGAAGGAATACTCAATGGAAACCAAGCTTACCGCAGAAATAGAAAACTTCTGAAAAGTAAAGCAAAAATATACAAAACACTAATAAGACCAGTGATCGCGTATGGCTTAGAAACAACGGTAATAAACAAAAAAGAAGCAGAAGACTTGAAAATCATAGAAAGAAAGATTCTTAAAACGATACCGTCAACTGAGGTGAAGGTCCACTTGCTGGTTCCATAAAATTGCTCTTCCATACTTATCAAAGTTTCAAGGCAAAAAAGTGATCATCGGTGACAATTTGTCCAGTCACATATCCGTAACGGTTATCAACAAATGTCTTGAACATGACATCAGTTTCATATTGCTCCCCCCAAACTCCACCCACATCTGCCAGCCACTCGATGTGGCTTATTTTAGAACAATGAAGGAATCGTGGGGATTTGTCTTAAGACAGTGGAAAATGAAAAATCGGGGAGTCTTTCAGAAGAGCGATTTTCCAAACTTGCTATCCCAGACTTTTCAGAGAATTGACATGCGATCTGCGAATAATGTCAAATCAGGATTTGTAGCATGTGGAATAGTTCCTTATGATCCTCAGCGAGTGTTGATAAAACTGGCGGATTATCAAGAAGTTAATGTTGAGAAACATTGGACTGACAGTTTCGTTAGCTTTTTTGAAGAGAACCTTGCTCCTCCAACTTAAACAAGAAAGCCAAGAGGTGAAAAAATGGCCATTCAACCTGGCCGAAGTGTAACATTTATTGAAGACAATAGTGACATCGAACATGAAAGCGACAATGAAGAGACCCTTTTTCCTGTGATTCAAACGAGAAAGCCAAGACGTAAGAAAATGGCCATTATTGAAGATGACAGTGAAGTCGAAGAAGAAAACTACAATGAAGCTATGTCGGACCAATCTGAAATAGAAATAATAGAAGATGAATTACACGAACTATAATATTACGAGGCTGAGCCAAGTACAAGCAACCCTGCTCCAACAATGATAATACTGAATTAGTTCCTACTAGCATCGGAGATTTTGAAAAAAACCAATACGTCCAGGTGAAATTTAAATCAACTAAAAGAAATCTAAATTTTGTAGGTCACGTTGAAGACATTGATGAGATGTTTTTAACAGTTAAGTTCCTTAGGGAAAAATTTGGAGAAAAAATGGGGCTTTTTTTCGTCTATCCAGATGTTGAAGACCAATCGATGGTGTCAAAGGAAGATGTTATTCATGTTTTACACCAACCTGTAGAATTAAGACGAAACCGTTTTCAGTTTTCAGCAAATATTATGGAAAGTTTTAAAGTATGCAGTTGGGTACTTTATAACCATTAGTAATTTGGAGTACGGCCATGGGCCAGCACTCGTAAGAACCACAATAGCATGTTTAAAATCACTGGCCCTTTGCGATATTACAGTGGATATAATTCTAGTGGGAAATGATTCATTATAATTAAATATCCCACTTACCATTGCATTATGGTTTCCTGTCTTTTTTCAGCAACATCTTTGTCGCGTGCCGGTTCTTTCTCAGTCATTATTAATTTTGGTAATAAAAATCTTGAATCTTTCTTTGGAGGTTCTTCGTCTTGTAGAAATTCAGCTAGGGGATCTTTATCGAGACTTTTAAATTTAGATCCGTCTTCTCTTACCTAAAATATCAAAACATTGAGTTACGTTCAATTTGACATCAATACAACTGACATAAAACTGTCGAATAATATTCAAGACGTTTTGATTAGTTTTATTTAAATTCATTAAATATGATTTGTCACCATCTAATGTAACTTTTCGGCTTCGACCCAGCACTGTAGTGGAACTTTTTTGATGTGATTATTTACTTAGAAGCTCGATAAAGATCCCTATAACTGATTGGAACACACAGCAAACTTTCCGGTTAGGGGTAATGTCAGGCACGTAGCTAGAGAGGAGGGCTTGGGGGCTGAAGCCCCCCCCGAAATGGTGAAATAATTTCATAAAATAATTTTTTCTACGACAACTTCGATAAATGTTCATTTTATAATCGTCACTTCAATCATAAGCAAGCACATATAAGGTGCTTTCGATTATTCACTTTTGGCTGCTAGTAGCAGCTCGTAGTGACTGAATTCCGTTCGTTTATTACCGGGCGTGACGCCTAGTCATACCTCCCCCTTGCCCCTCAAGCACATTCCGAAAAGTGTGATCTTCAAGCCACGGACATTAAATATTTGACGTTTGTTTAAAGGTAAGATTGTGCCAATTACGATTTAAACCTTACTAAAAATAGCTAAATATGCAAAATTATATTATCAACAACATTATAATTGAAAACTATTCTTCTAACAACACAGGAAATTCATTGGCATTGGCACATGACAAGTGGTTTTGAGGATCCTAAAAAATCGTGTTCGTTTTGCTCAAAAGTCGTGACGACTGAGGCGTCACCCACAAGTGCTTGAAGCCCAAATAAATGAAAGCAACATTTGTACATAACTTCATTTTTGCATCGGCTGCTAGGCAAGTTGCTAAGCAACAAATCCGAAATGGAACATTACTTGTTGGGTCTAGGTTCACTCTCAAGGCAGATTTAGACGTATCCAGACCAGTCTCACTGGCACGCCAGCTAGGACACTGCCAGTTCTGGACCAGGAGCGCTATTCTGTACGCGGCATTGACAGTTGTCGGTATCGGTATGTTAACAACAGCCATCGGTTGCGCGGCCGACGGGACAAATATAACGCTATTCTGTATGTCACGGTTTTCGACGCTCGAAATTGCAACCAAAAATTATCGGCATAAAAGTGACGACACTCGATTCGGTACATGTGGCCAATGAGCGAAGAGGGAAACTGCCAAATTTGTAAACAAACAAAAGTGTACGTTGAAAATTAGAGGTTATATTTTGGTTTCGTTGGAAGGTAGGGTCATATAATTAGATAATAGATAGTGATAGTGACATATCTTTTATCTGTTAGCATAAACTATACAATTTATGATTATATTAACATAAACAACCTCAAAAACTCGAAATTTAGAGTCAACTAGCATTGAAAAATTGATCTGGCGTCAACATATAGGTATCTCTTTTTTTTCAAGTCTCAAAGAAAGGAAAGTACAGATGTTAATTATTTTAAAGGAGTTTCTTGTTCTATCAATTCTATCCGTTCTATCCATTCAAATTTTGCTGCAGGAAAATTTTGTGGAAAAGATGGGAAGGACTTAATAAAACACTAGATTAGACCCTATACGCTATATACGCCTATACCCTATATACTAAGCACTAATAAAATATACTGAATTGAAGCAAAATATACTCAACAGTAAAAACACAAGAGCTTTTTTATATCGGATAAATTTCTCTTTGCAACGAAACAGTTTTGACTAAACTTTGAGTTAAAGAGGAATTTATCTGATAAAAGAAAAGCTCGAGTGTTTTTTGGCAAGATAAATTAACATATCCAGGTATATGACATTTTAACATTGGAGTTAATTTATCAACAGTAAAAACACAAGAGCTTTTTTTTATCGGATAAATTTACGAAACAGTTTTGCCAATCACTAATTTTACGAGAAAAACTGACAAGATTTTTTGACGGCTGATTTTTTTTTCATAAGTACCTTAAAGTATGTAGATAGGTATAAAAAAAAGTTTACCAGTCTATCGATTTCCCAAATTAGAAAAAAAGAATCAAAAAACTTTTTTTTTCGAAATTTTTCAATATTTCGCGATGGGAGGAAGGTAGAGAAAAATAAAAAATACCACCTTGTTTCTTTCGTCCGAGCAATGGTTTGTCCGGAAAAAATTCGGTAAACTAAGTATGTGTTCCGCATCCGCGCGACTCTATTTTCTGAAGCGCGGTGGCTTACATTATAAACTATTGTACAGTTATAATGTAGATATAAATAATTGTAATACGGCGTTTTGAATGAAAAACCAAGTATCTCAATAAAAAATATATTGTATAATAAGGTGGCATTGAAACAATTTTTCGAAGGATGGAAATTGTTATTTAGGTCTGTTCCATAGATAAAATTAACTGATAATTAATTTTTCCTAATTACGAAATACGGCACTTTCCATTTTTTGGAAATTTTAGGAATCTTGAATTTACAAGAAAATTTATATGTATATTAAATACTGTAACTTTAATAAAACTGGAGTAATTTTAATGGGGTTTGCGTAAAAATGTTGGGAAACTTCTAAGTTCAAGAATATATAATTACAAAATTGATTAATTCACATACATTTTTGCCCGGCTTTATTTTTTAATATAAGCAGAATTTCTGAATGATCATTCATTGGTTTTTATTTAAAATCTTTGATCGTATATAAAATATTACCTCTTTTGGATGACTTGGGTTCAAATTCTTTTGCATCCATCCTACTCTGTAATCGATTTGAGGTTCAATTGCCTCGGTTGGGTTGGCGTGAACCATTGGTTGTCTGTAAGGAACTCTAAACTAGAAAATTGGAATAACAGCATTAAAAAGTAGATGGATCAGTTGATAGGGTCAAGAGTGGTTTGAGGTGTAATTCTTATCTTATTTTGGTAACACTGGTATTATATTAAGTCATATTTAAAGGTGAATATTTTTTTGGAAAAAAATTTGTTATATATATATAATTAAACTGAAAACAGAAATGGAAAGTTGATAGAATTTGTAAGAATTATATTTAGAGTAGTTGTTATCTAAAAAGAAAAACTACTGGATTTAAAAGTTTCCTGTAATAATACTTTATTGTTTCGAGACAACGTGTCTTGTTGTCAGATTTTTCAAATTCTTGTTTGCGAACCAGAATGATGGGTGTTGAATAACTTGTAGATATGCCAACCCCGATTGACTTTGAAGTGTAATTAAATTTCCGTCGAGGCCTATAGACCGGGAAGTAGTTGTTGTTTCCTAATTGAACGATCACTGTTTTTGGAAAATATTTTTCATAATTTTATAAAGCGTTATAATTATTATTATTCTGCGATATCTACTACTTAATTTCACCTAATACTTGGAAAAACTGAGGATATATGTGGAAGATTTAGGTAAGTTCAACAAGCATTTAAGAAGGACTAAGTGGTGGGACAAGAAAATACAAACATTAGTAAAAGAAAAGAAAATTGCATGGAAAAAATACCTTCAAACAAAAACACAAGATGATAATGAAATATATAACGGGAAAAGAAACATAGTCAAGGAAGCGGTTAAGAAAGCGAAAAGGAATTCCTGGAAAGAATTTGGATAGCAATAAAAAGATTACGAGGAAGTGAAGGAAAAGATATAAGAGCAATAAAAAATGAAAATAACGAATTGGAGACCGAAATAAATCAAATATTAAAGACTTGGAAAGAACAATATGAAAAAACATTTAGTGACAGTTTGAAGAAGAAAACATCAAATATAGTTGAAGAGGAAGGGAACGAACATGAATACCATACATTCCAAAGAGAAGATATGGAAGAGGCTATAAAGAAACTTAAAATTGGAAAAGCCAGTGGAGAGGATGAAGTAGCGCCAGAGATGATAAAATGGTTGGGAGAAAAAGGAAAACAATGGCTGCTTCTTATATGCAGGGAAGCAGGGGACACTCAAAAAATCCCCAAAGAATGGGAAAATAATCTTTTATTGCCAATACATAAAAAAGGGGATCAAACACTGTGCAATAATTATAGACCAATATGTTTAGCCCAAACCAGCTTTAATATATATACGAGAATATTAGAGATCCGATTAAGAAGTCATATAGAAGCAAAATTAGAAGAGGAACAAGCAGCTTTCAGACCAGGAAGGCAAGCAAATGATAATATATACATTTTAAGAAGACTAATTGATAATACAATTGAAGCGGGAGAAGAAATGTATTTAGCATTTATAGACTTGAAGGCAGCTTTTGATACAGTAGAAAGAGAAAGAATTTGGGAGGTATTGGAAGACTCAGAAGTACCGAAAGCTCTAATTAATATAATTAAAAGCACATACGAGACTGTCAAATTAAGAGTGCAGATAGGAGGTCGAAGATCGGAAGAGTTTTCAATGAAAAATGGGTGAAAAAAAGGTGATAGCTTAAGTCCACTGTTATTTGTTATTATTACTAATTAACTTATTGGCAAGAGAAATAGAAAAGATGAAAATGACAATAAATACAGAGAAAACCAAAGTAATGATAGTAAATGGAAAACAGGGGAATAATTACGAGGAATTGAAATGTAATCACAAAACATTAGAGAGAGTAACAACCTATAACTACCTAAGTATTTTAACAGATGGAAAAATATACGAAGAACTTAATAACAGAGCAAATAAATCAACAAGATTATATTATTCGTTAAATCGAATATTACTAAGCCATAAATACATTGATATGAATATAAAGATGGAAATATACAAAAAAATTACAGTTCAACTACAACTTATGCCAGTTAGAACTGGGTACTGCAGAAAAAGCATGTAACAAAAATAAATGCAATGGAAATGAAATATTTAAGGAAAATAGCAGGAAAAACGAAATGGGACAAAGTAAGGAACGAGGAAATCAGAAGCATAACTAATCAAGACCCAATAATATCAAATTAAAAAGGAACAATTGAACTGGTTTGGCCACCTAGTAAGAATGAAGCAAGATAGAATAGCGAGAAAAGTAATCGAAATGGGAATATCAAGAAAAAGACAAAGAGGAGGAAATGGATAGAGCAGAATGAAGAAATTGGAAAGAACAAAGGAAAATAATTAAGAGAGATGAAGGCATTAGCCAGGGACAGAAAAGAATGGGAAACATGGGTTCAGGAAGAACTCTAATCCGACGCCTGAGAAGGCATAAGGATAAGAAATATTTCACCTACCTGTGCAAAATGTACTGGACCAAGTGCATCCATCATCTCTGTAGTGATCATTGCGTTTAGAGTAACGTCATCAATATATGTTGGACTCCTAGCCATATTCAAAGAATTCAATCTTGGATGTCGAGTTCTATGGGTTGTATTTCTAGAGGAATCACTTCTCTTTACTCTCTGTAGATATTTAAAATAATCGATTTCAAACACAGTTGTTTGTAAATCAGAGAAAGTAATACAGGGAAACCTAAATAATCAAAGTGATCGGTTTCAAATTTGAACACTCCATACTTCCATCAATTTATTACGTTCAGCCAAAATATTTGTAGGTTTGTTATAGGTCAAAGATTTTTGGAATTTTAATGACCTTCGCTCTTCAAAAGATATGTTTATTTTTCAAGTGTTATACCTAATTCAAAAACAGTTTCCACTTTAACTAAAATATACACAAAATACCGTCTTTCATTATCAAATTAACGATTTTAAGTTATCTTTGTCTCTCCTGTGAAATTTTCATTTTGTAACCTACGAGGTAACTGCGGTTAGACACTTTGAAGTTCTGACTCATTGGAGCTGTGAGCTCCTGAGAAAAGATCTCCCAAGGAAGGATTGCTACAAAATCCAGTTGCACTGTAAAGCCTGACAATGACAATTAGTCTCTTCACATAAACAGTACTACTGAGAGCAAAAAAAACCCTGAAGAATGAAGTTTTGAAGACCTACTTAGCTCCTTGTACCTCTTCCTATTTCATTAACGTACCTTGTAATTTTTATTGTAAATAATTAGAGTAAAAGATACTTTCATGTACTGTGCGAAAAGCAATAGTTTTTCAATTATTCTTGACTTGGTTCGTATTTAGACCTGTAGATTTTTATAATAGGCAAATTAGCTTTAAATGTTAAACATAATTTAAACTTACACTTGCTGCACATCTGGCTATATTCCAATTGTTATCTTCCATGTTCAATTGTGCTTTCTTTTCGATGACCCTTTTGGGTCAAAAACCAAAATTTATTAATATAATTCAGACAAATTTACAGCAATGTTCACAGATGATAATGATGACAAAAATGTCACAATTATTCAATATATGACATACTCAACTCATTTGAGTAAAAAAATAAATAACAAGAGCTTACTTCATTATAGTTGGGTATGTAGGTAATGCAGGGAAGTATTATTGTTACCCGCAATTCTTAAAAATGTTACATTTTCTTGAGATATGCGGGATGAGCAATACAGAAATTTGTCTCTGCTAAACCATTATATTAAGTATAGACGTTTCCTTCAATTATACATCCATAATTGATATAAGGCGTAGTTCACATTGAACGGATATCAGGCAAAGATGTGGCACAAATTTGTGTCCGCGTCTTTTCTATGTAGCTGACTGAGCACAGTTATTATCCTCTCTCTTTCAAGTAGTTTTTCTAATATTTAATATTTATATGTACCAAGGCAGTGAAGTGATTCTTTATCGGAGTCTGAAATTATGAGACTAGCGAAGCGAGGCGAATAACAGGCGAGGTTTATTTCATAGCATTTTATTATGACAAAGTAAACAGCACATCTAGAACAAATTTACTCTATATTTGTTATATTTAAATTGAAGGTACACCCTGAAGCATTATAAAAGTTAATTCCTGAAGTCAAAGGAGTTCCAACAATAATTTGTTATAAATAAATCGCAAGAAAACTGTTCAAATTCCACAGCCATTTGAACAGAAAAAGTAAAATATTACTATTTACTTCGTCACAACTTATCCCTTCTTAACGCCAAGTCACGTATTAGGTACCTTACTAAATTCACGATAAGAATCATGTATCAACCACCGTTGCAACCACACCACGTTGTCACAAAAATTTTCTGCAAGTTTTAACTATTTCCTTTTAACATTTTATCATCACTGATCACATCACTGATATCATATTGTATGTTTATGTAAAAAATATAAGTGACAGTGACAGTAAAAAATAGAATTCGCGCATTGTCAAGACAAAAACGGTTTTAATTTTTCCTCGAATTTTTCAATTGAAGAGATCAATGTACTAAGATTTGTGGAGTTTATACCTACAATAAAGAATGTTTAATTGTCCATAATCGCTTCATTCAAGAAGACCTCCTAATTTTTAATTAATCAAACAACCCAGCACCTTAAACAGTTATAGTAGAAATAATACCCTTCTTGGTGTGCGTCATCGATTGTTAATGTCTTTCTAACACATTACGTAGAAAGAAATGGAAAAAAAGGCAGGTCTGTGATTAATCCTAATCAAAATATCACTATAATGAACCGTTTAAATGTATTACAAACGTTAACTCTAATCTTTGACTTACAAAAATTTGATTGGTTGATATTTAGATTACGCGCCAGCGCAACCTATCAATCGCGAGGTTGAAATACTATGAAGGCGTAACTTCCGTAGCGGCAATAAGTCTTACGTCTTTTTCTACTGTCACACTGACAGTTCTTGACAGGTCTGTACTTTGTTGTTTACGGTCAATTATTATTTATGAGAAGTGAATATTAATCTTATTGTTTTATTCATATGAATAATACAAAAATATGCATGAATACACGGAAAAACATCAGTATTTTGAAAGTTCTCAAGTATTTTCAGTTAGAAAAAGAAGCTGGTAATTATTAATTGCATAGCCTTTTCGAATTTGGCTAAATAGAATCCTGATGATCTTATTTATCAAATTTAAGGTTAGCTATATGTCAAAATATCAAATAAAATAAACGACATGCCGAAAACCCGGATATACGTCACAATCGATGACGCACACCAAGAAGGGTATTATTTTAACTATATATACACTTTGTATCAAACGATTTTACAACGAATACCTATGCTAAAATTGTTCAAAAACTATTATCGAGCCGTAATAGGGAGAAGCGTGACATTGACAGATGATGATTTTCCAGTAATGTCAAAGTCAAAATACTTTACCTGCCGCAAATTTATTCTAAGTATATTTGCTGTTTACTTTTTCATCATAAAATGAAATGAAATAAACCTCAGTTTTCTATATTCTGAGCAGTTGGCGATACAATTTTGTATCCACCACGTCAGTAAAGTGTCTTTATCGGACTCGCCCGTTCGCCTCGCTCGCTTCTCTCGCTCGTCTCATAATTTCAGACTCGTCCGATAAAGAATCACTTTACTGCCTTGGTACATAAATAACTATTATATACTATATACTAGTGGAAACGTTGGAATTAAAGCTTCTACAAAGGATTGTGGTTTTGTTCCCATTCAAATCGAATCTAAATTGTAATATCGTTGTTGAAAAGTGAGAATTGTAGAATATTCCTAAAAACTAACTTATTGACTTCCTTTTTAATGCATTTAGTTATTTGGTACTTAAAAACAGCGGTAATACAGTAATGTGGATGCTCTAATCTTTCAGTTTGAATTGGAAATTACTAAAAGAGGAAAAGTTTTATATTCTGTTAAATGCTTAGGTACTTCTAATAGACCAGACGATAGGGATAAAAACGAATTAGCAACTAACAACTAATTAGCAATACGGCTGATTTTTTTGTCATAAGTACCTTAAAGTAGGTAGATTAATATAAAAAAAAGTTTACCAGTCTATCGATCTCCCAAATTTAATTTTTTTTTCTTCGAAATTTTTCAATATTTCGCGATGGGAGGAAGGTAGAGAAAAATGAAAAATAGCACCGTGTAGGAAGAGTGTTTTGCAACAAAAAAGGCTTCCTGCGTTTCTTTCGTCCGCATCCGCGCGACTATATTTTCTGAAGCGTGGCGTAGTACATTATAAACTATTGTAGATATAAATAATTGTAATACGGCGTTTTGAAGAGGAATTTTTTTGTCATAGCAATTTTTCGAAGAATGAAAACTGTTATTTAGGAGGTCTGGTCCATAGATAAAATTTACGGATAAATAATTTTTCCTAATTACGAAACACGGCACTTTTCAATATTTTGTAAATTTTAGGAATCTTGAATTTACAAGAAAATATACAGTGTGTAAAAGCCAAATGGAATAAATTCATTATTTCGGTTACTGTACATATTTATAAAAAGTCCCGAAACACGTCAAATTTAAATTATAACTTGACATTCTTTAACGTGAAAATGCAACCCCTACCTTCAACCCCCTTAGAATGACAGGTACAACCCCCAATTTTTTAAATGGGAAGTATAGGCTTGTGATATATCATTTGAAAGGTCTCTTCATTCTCTATTCAAAAATGTTATTGTTTTTAAATTTAATGCAAAAATTAACATAAAAAAAATTAATATCATGTTGTTACCGAAATTCGCTAAAATATACTCGGAACTTATTACAATATTACTTAAAACTTATTTCCCGTTTAGGTCTTGATAATGAGAAAGTGAACAAAAACCGTAGCAATGTGGTTTTTAGATGGTAACCATTAAAAAACTTTAAAGAATTTCCGTGGCAACGCTATTTTAACAAGCAGTAGTAAATTGTTTTATTTAAGTTGTCATTGTTGTAATTTAAGTATAAAGTTTGTTCAATTCAATTCTGAAAAATGGTTAGATTAACGGAAATGCATAAAATAACAGTTTTACAAATGATTGGTTACGGAGATAACATCCGAACACAACAGGAAGTAACTCGCCTATTTCATGAGAAATTTCCTAATTTACCGCCTATATCCCAAGGAACAATAAGTAAAATAGAAAAGCAGTTTCGCGAGTTTGGTCATGTAAGGCAGATAAAAAAAGCAGCTGCTAATGCACTGAGTGATGAACTCAAATTAGATGTGTTGCTTGAGTTTCAGGAAAACCCACATACATCGAGTAGACAGGCATCCACTACATTCAATGCTAGCCATACATCGATAGCAAACATATTAAAAGAAAATAAATTGCATCCGTATAAGATGATACCTACTCAGGAGCTCATGGAAGACGATTTTGATAGGAGAACTTTTTTTTGTGAGCAAATGATGGACATGTTGGATAACAATATTATCCAATTAGAAGACGTTATGTTTTCTGATGAGTGTACTTTTTTACTTAACGGTCATGCTAATCGGCAAAATTGCCGCTACTGGTCCACGGAAAATCCTCACTGGATGAGACAAGAACACACTCAATACCCTCAAAAGGTTAATGTTTGGGCAGGGATTGTAGGGAACAATATAATTGGTCCCTTTTTTATTGAGGGCAACTTGAATGGCAACAATTATTTGGCACTACTTCAAAATGATGTCATTCCAACGTTGGCAAATTTATATCCTGATCCAGGTAATCCTCAAGTTCCAGCGAATACGATATGGTTTCAGCAGGATGGAGCACCACCACATTACCAACTTAATGTCCGGCAGTACCTCGATACAATATTTCCCAATCGGTGGATAGGGAGGCGAGGATCGATTGAATGGCCAGCGCGATCACCTGATCTTACATTATTAGATTTCTTTTTATGGGGATATGTGAAGAGCCATGTGTACAAAACTAAACCTTCTGATTTAAATGACTTAAAAGAACGAATAACGCTTGCGATTAGGTCGATCACGCCTGATATGTTAAATAATGTTAGAAGACAGTTTTATTTGAGATTAGGATGTTGCCAAGACGTTCGCGGAGAACATTTTGAACATCTACTTCATTAACATTCATAGTTCTTTTTCGTGTTCTACATTTTATTACGTTTTGCATTACACTTTAGTTTTTGATTGTATTGTAGCGAATTTCGGTAACAACATGATATTAATTTTTTTTATGTTAATTTTTGCATTAAATTTAAAAACAATAACATTTTTGAATAGAGAATGAAGAGACCTTTCAAATGATATATCACAAGCCTATACTTCCCATTTAAAAAATTGGGGGTTGTACCTGTCATTCTAAGGGGGTTGAAGGTAGGGGTTGCATTTTCACGTTAAAGAATGTCAAGTTATAATTTAAATTTGACGTGTTTCGGGATTTTTTATAAATATGTACAGTAACCGAAATAATGAATTTATTCCATTTGGCTTTTACACACTGTATATATTAAGTACTGTACTACTTGTACTTGTCCTGGACAACTCAAGCCAAGGTTCCGACACTGAGGCCACTGGCGGGCCCATTGTGCCATTCCTGCTACCTACCGAGCCCTTCAATAAAGGCCACAACCTTTTTCAGTGGATGCCTGCTTGTGTCTCCAGGAGCCATGACAGTGACTCCGAAGATTCGCCTGCGTAATACAGCCCAGTGTAGACACTCTAAGAGAACATGAACTGACGTTTCATCAGTCATGCCGCAACCCCTACATAGGGAACTTTCCTCTACTCCTAGATTGTAGAGGTGCTTCCTCATACAGCAGTGCCCTGTTAGGAGTCCTGCTATCTTCCTTAGCCTACTCCTTAGTAGTTCAGTGGCTACCCTGGCGTGTCCATCAGTCCATCCCTTCAGTAGAAGTTTGGATTCTGCAGAGCATTCCAATGAGCGAGGTGCTGATTCCTTAGCCACTTCTTCGTCTCCTTGCGTATTCTTTGTTTTGTTAGGCCCAGGGTCGGGCCCGGGCCGCAGAAAGGAGCTGCCACCCCTTCCGCAGCCAGTACATCCGCCATCTCGTTGCCTTCAAAACCAGAGTGGGCTGGAATCCATTCTAGCCGAACCACGTTCCGCCTTGCAAGATTAGCAAGTCGTTCTCGACATTCGTTAGCAAGTCCTGAGTTGCTGGTATACCCACTCAGGGCTTTAATTGCTGCCTGACTGTCGGAGTATATGGTTATGCGTCGATCCACATAACCTCTGTCTAGGTTTATCTGCGCACATTCCAAGATAGCATATATCTCGGCCTGATATGCAGATACACCCTCACACAATGGTACACAAACCTGTGTTCTTGGGTTCCTGGAGTTCCAGCCCCTGCTCTATCACCGGAGCATGAGCCATCTGTGTACCAGACGGCCCCATTAGGCTGTGTATTCCTCTCTTTTTCCCAGGACTATCTATCCCGTATCATGGTCCTGTATAGGGTAGCGAAGTAGTACTTACGCAGGCATTCATCAGCCGCTCGAGCCAGAACTGGAATATCTTCCAGGAGCCGGAGCTTCTTGACGTGCCTGCACTCTTCCCCTCTTCGCACATATCCCAGCCGTTTCAAGCGCAGGAAAGTCCTCCCCGCCTCAGCCTCACATACCCATTTAAATGCCCATCGTCTTATGTCGACTCCGTTCGGTCTGCTTCGCGAAATTTGTCGAAAGGGTTGCATAATATTTCCTTCAATTTACGATCATAGGTCAAATATTTTTTTAAGTGTGATAGTTATACAGATACAAATATTCGATAATTACTTACTTGTTTTAAATCAATTTTATTAACATTAAAAGAATTATACAATTAAAAAGAATATAATGTATAAAAATCATACCATAAATATATACTTTTTTCACAAACCACATCCTTGGCAACCATGCACAATAACGGTGACGATATTCGATTATGATTATTGTTTCAATTCATGGCGCAGTTTTGAATATTTAGTGGAAACTTCCAAAAAATCTAGATCCGGCACTAGAAATTGTTATTGTCCCCGAGTCAACACTGCAATTTGGTGAGAAACTCAGAAAATATTTTAAACTGGCAACATCGCGGCCATACCGAGTTAAAAGTCCAAGATCATTGACGGAGCTGAAAATCGTTTGATGTTTTACCGGGATTCGTATCTGTTCTCTTTATAATCTGTGGTTTCACAGTCCACTTATGTATGACTTTGTTAAGGAAATTGGCGTCCATTCTGATTTACATTTGACGGAAATTTTCAATGTACATAATAACTCACACGTCAAGTAACCAATTTATTATTAGGACATGCTGAACTACGTTATGGCAAAAACATTTATTATACATAAATAGCACAAAACAGAATTATTTTAAACTAATTATTCTTAAATCTAACTAAATCAGTCTTCAAAGTGCGTCTGTTCTTCAAACTGATGCTCGTACTGTCCCTTTACTCTCAAATTTTGGGGATCGAAAGGACTCTTTAAAAATAATGTGGCCGGATACTTTTTGTTCCTCACTTCAATATGGTAGGTACCACTTTTAAGGTATTCATCATCTATCACTTTTCCACTGGGATGCTGAACATAGCTACAAAAAATTTTAATAGATAATATTAAGTAAAAAAAACAGTTATAAATTAAAATGGGAATATTATTCTTTTTTGTTAATTTACCGGGAGTTAAGAGATTTTGAAATGTTTGGCTCTCATCGGACACTACGAAAAAAATATATTCAGGTCCTGGAGAAAATTATGTGATGAGATGGAAACAACCTCAGAAACGGCTCGACTCCAAAAAATACTTGCCGAAGATCCTTTCAGTTCCATTGGCAATATTTTAAAGCCCAAATAATCATTCACGGAAACTGTTAGGTAGACCCCACAGATTCTACTGCAGGATCATCCCCAGAACTTTGTAAGCTCTTCCGAGCATCACTTTCATACTGGATCCATAATGAATTGGTGCCCTCAGGAACAGGAGCTGATACAACAGGCTCTGGAAACGGTGGAGATATGGTGTAGGAGAGAATGCCTAATGGTTGACCCTGCAAAAACAGCGCTTAATGTCTTTACTAGAAAAGGCAAACTGCCTAGCAAAGCTAGGGTCTGAAACAGGACCTAAACCAGTATTTGAGATATTCAAAACTGCTGCACGTGGTTGTACATCTCGGTGGCTTCAAACTAAACATTAGTCGTACTGGAGACACGTGCCAAACCACGAATACAGCAAACTTTGGTCGAAAAAACCTCTGAGACGCTGACCTAAGGAAGCACATGATACAATCGGCATATAAAGGGAGGAACCAGAGGAAACAGCCTCTCACATTATCTTCGATCGTGAAGCATTATCTTATTGGAGATTTAGACTCCTAGGACTAGAGCATCCGATGGAGGGCTTCTCCAAGAAGCACCTGGTGAATAGACTGTTGAGCACAAAAAACTTGAGGTGCCGGGACTCTAAACCATCTATCTGATGGTAATAAATGCAACCATACAAGTAGGTACCTACTGAATTTGAAAAGAAACAAAAAGACTTGGAAGCGGTAACATCACATTATTACGCACTTACTACTGGTGGAAGCTTGCAGCAATTTAAAAGGTCGAAATCCAATGTGAGCTAATGTAGAAAGAAACAACAAAACTCACCCTATTCCAATACTAGAATCCAGACTGAATCCATAATCGCCTCGTCTCAATATCCCGACAATTACATCATCTCTCCAAATAGTTTCATATCCGTAAAGAGGTATTGGATCTTGTAATGTGAAGAAAACTCTTCGTTTGGTAACACCTTGTTGTTTAAATTTCTCTACTGCTTGTTTTCCTAAATATTGCCCGTCTTTTCTGCAAAATCGCCCTAAGCCAGCTTCGATTGGATTATCATCAATTCTAAGATCGTGGTTGAGCAAATGATAACCTGGAAAAAGTAAATCATTGATATTAATGTTATAAATAAAAAAACTAGCGGTTTTTAAGTTACATTTGATGTGATGCCTACTTGATGTTTAATATTTTGGCTAGACCAAATAGTGACCTATCTTGAAATTTACTTTAATATATACAGGGTGTTTACAAATGACAATTACAACGTTCGCATGTAGATTCCTCTCGTAAAATTGGACAAAATGATATAAGGATTAAGGGGTCCAGCACATTTACTTTTCGAAATACAGGGTGTTGAGAAATTAAATGTTTTAATTCGATAAACTTTAATATGGATGGATAAAAAGGGCATATTTTGATGGGCAAATATTTTTCAATTTTTGATCCAGTGGTGTACATTCGGAAGAATAAGTTACCTTTCCCCTCCCATTTTTTACACCACTGACTTTTGAAGCAATTTTCATTCAATTATGTGTTTCTCAATGGTTTTCACGTGAAAAACGAATAACCTTTATATATCAAAAATGTGTAGTTTCCAAGATATTTAATGATTTCATGGAGTCTGCAGGATCACTTTTTGATCACTATGCCTAAGTTGTATCATTTGAAAACACCCTGTATATAAATAGAAAAAAGAAGAAGATATGATATTACAAATACTAAAGCTCAGGTATTATTAGCCATATGGGGATTTTCTGGATATCATTTTCCCATTTAAGATCAGTATAACTGGGCAATGATAGAGGAAACCAAATATCTGCTGCTCTTTATAATTGATATATAGTGGAAAGCTCCCTAGATGAGTCTCTCAAGTATATCCCAATTTCTAATTCTTCACGTAAATCTAGAACTTGTTTTTGTGTTGGGTGTTAATGAATGTTCGGTGTTTCGCGTAATAAGATTAATCAGGTTGTTTCAATCTGTAAGCTCGTAGGTCTTCATTGTGTCTAATTTGAAGATAATCCCTTATGTGCAAGCGTTATTGATTCCATGGAATAAAAAATAAGAGATATATAAGTAGGTCTTCACTTCACTATAGCTAAAAGTCGACAAACTGATCGTGGCAATTAGGAAATATGCGAACAAAAAAGAGACGGTCCTTTTCTACTAAATCTCAGAGATCAGTAGCTTCTATAATTTCATTCCCTGGAGAACTTATAGGATATTCGCTGGGTTCAGTTAAGGTTAGCATACATCTTCTATCCATCAGACTCCTTCTCCTCACCCAGTGTGCCCAACGCGCCTTTAAGAAGTTTTCACTTCAAAAAAATGTTTAACTTTAACGTAGATACATGTAATAAATTGTAATTGGATAAATTACCTTTTTCACAACTGAGTGAATCTAAAGCTCTAAATCCAGCATGTTTCAAATCAAAGCCTCTACCAGCTTCCATTAATTTATTATATACTGGAATACAGGATGCAAGAGGAATGTGTATTTCGTATCCCAATTCTCCTATGTAACTTATTCTCAGTACCCTACAAGTGTGTCCATTGATTTTAATAAGTTTTGATATTCCATGTGGTAATTGTTCATTCGTTATAGGAAATTCCGTCATGGACTGCAGCAATTCATTACTGAAAAATAAAATTCATCGATTCAAGAGAAATAGAACCATTTTATTGGTCTAAACAAGCTACAGATTTAGTATAAAAATTGTGATGTAACAGCTCTGCTAGGTATGCAATCAAAATAAATTAATAGTAAAAAGTTTTTTTTTTGAAAACATGCTTTAGACACGTTTTTTTTATATCATTTATTCACCATTGGTTGAATGACGTCAGTCTCCGCTGCAACGACATGTTAGAGTAATCAGTGACACATAAAAAAACTCAGTTGCTGTTGTTTAAATCATCTGACCACTGACAATCTATTTCTAAAATGATTGTTGTTATTAGCAAAAATTTACGAAATGAATGAAGATACTTTGAAAAGTGTTGTAGTTATTTTAGCTTCTAGATCTCGGAGTAGCAGTTGATCTTTTTCAATTTCTGACGTTGTTAATAGCTCCGTCAATACCGTGTTACCACATTTTAAATTTATTTCTATTAATTCGTCCATTTCTTTGACCGCTTCAAAAAATCGTTAGTTTTTTGCGGTTAAGCTGTCATTTTGTAAACCACCAAATTTATCCACCACCTTGATACAACGGTGGAGTGGTTTGCAATTTTGGTTGATGAAACAGTAATAAATAAACGCGTCATTTCTTCAATCTACAACCCACCAATGAATATAAAAACGCAGCTGGTCGATTGGTGGATCTACCGGTGAATAAAAGAACGTGCCTTATATCAATGCTCTAATAAATTAACTCAAAATTAAAACAAACCCATCAGTTTATTGAATTATACAATGAAAACTATCCACCAAACATACTTCAAAAAGATAGGGCACCTCCAGAATACCCACTCGATGTATGAGGTTTTTAAACTAATCATATTTCTTGCCATGGAAAGGTAGACGAGGCCCAATGTTGGAGGAGTCACCTGGGTCGCCCGATTCAACCCCCCTAGACTATTTTTAGGGGAATATTTCAAAACCAATATTCATGCCATTCAACCAGCATCTATAGATGATTTACGTCAGCAATTTATTCAAGAATTTCAACAAATAACCCCAGAAATGTTAAAAACTAAAGTTGTTCGTTCATTCTCTCACACACACACACTTCGACAATATTAATTTAATTTACAACCTAGTCATAAGCTTCCTGCATAATTTTTTGGTTAATCGAGGAAGAAAACATACACCTACCTTTTTGGTCCTTGAATTGCAAGTATTCCTATCCTATTTGTCATTTCTGTTACCAAAGACTTGAAATTTTTCTTATAGAGTTGCTTCCTAAAGTGCGATTTGGTTTGATACCCAGTTTTGGCTCCTGCTACAATGTAATAACCTTTGCCCTAAAATTGTATCTAATATACTAGGAGTTCATAAGCATAAAAAAAATTGTAATCAAATATTTTCCCTTGTAATTATCAGTTATTATTTGATGCAGAATATGGTAAGTATATTTTCACTAAAGCTTTTTATATGGATATTATTATTCCTAGAGTACAGCAGCTGGGAGGCCACTAGCTAGAAAAGGAAGACTTGCCTACGACTGGGGTCTGCAAAAATCTCAAAAAATCTCAGACGTACCTAGAGGAATTTAATCACATTCAAAAATAATTATCACATGTTGGGTTTTATTAAAATTAGGTTTGTTTTCTTTGGCGCGACTCACCTTCAATACAGGACCCACCAAAGTCCCTACTCCTTCTTCCAAAGGTATTACAGTGACATCAGCCTCAACAAAACCTCTTGAATTTAAAGAGCAAGTGTAAATAATACTACCAGGTTTTTTATCAACATTAGCAGTGAACAACCAATCGGCAGCCTCTTCCGCATCTGGACCGGCTAGATACATTTTTGCGTAACAAGTGAGATCGAAAAGTGCTACGTTATTTCTAGCGGCAAGTGCTTCTTCTTTCACCTAAAAATGTTTAATTCTTTGTAATCGCAACTATAATTCAATTTATAAAACAAACCAAATCATGACTTTTTGGAAAACCAAACGTAAGTTCCCCCTCCAGTTCTTTTTCGTAACGCTTATCTTCATTATCAACGTGATCGTAGTAGCCATACCAGTCGTAAGTTCGAACAGGAGCAGTTCTTTCCTTAATGAAGTATGCAGGTCTTTCCCAGCCTAAAGCTTCTTCCATGACTGCACCACTTGCTACAAGAGCCTAAAACATTAAATCAAATCTGTATTAATACATTTTAAATCGTTTATATCCCCTTTATAATAATGAAACGTGGCAACTGCGCTTTTTGGTTGACCCCCCCTTTTGTATCGATAAGTTTCGGTGTATTAATTAATCGTTGTTAAACGGAATAATCTACCTAAAACCTACCCTCCTCTTTTTCCGTTAACAGTCTTACCTCATGAAACTGATCAGTTCTATGATTTCTTCCTGCAAGTGGTTGATCATGGGGATAAATAATGCTGTAAGTTTTCGCGTATCCTTCATGTGATCTTTCTAGGACCCAAGCTCTATCTTGTCTTTGTACAGGAGTAAACCTTCTTATATCGTATGCGAATAAAGGTAAATCTGGTCGGCCAAGTTCCACCCAGCAAGCTATTTGTTCTCCAGCACCTCCACTCAATTGTACTCCAAGTGAGTTGAAAGCATTTGCATGAAATAGACCTAAAAATATAGCGTGAGAAATTCAGAAAGACAATGGAAGAATACCAACAACAAAAATGTTGAAGAAAAACTCTCAAATCCGTTAACTCTCATATGTCTTCGATTTCATCACTTTGACCCACATTACTTTAATATCATTTGGAGACAAAATAGGATCAGTTTTTTATCATTGTCAGTTTTGCCGCATACTAATTTACATAAAACACACTTAGCCTCAATAGCCACTTCGAACCACTCAAAACTTTTCAAAAGTATTAGGTTATTTTCCAAATGAAGTATAAGATATAATGTGGGGTCATCAACATCATTAAAAAAAACTCAAAAATGCAATTAAATACCTACCAACACATTTTGGATCCTCTCCCATGATTGGTTTATGGTCTGGAGTAAAAGATTCTGGTCCACAAATATCAGATTTAATACCGGCCTTTCCAAAAGATGGACACAGCTCAACTGCCTTTTTCCAATGCTGCTCGAAAACACTCATGTCTAATTCGTAAAGATGGAATTTGGATTCTGGTAACTGAAAAAGTAAACAATTATTCACTGAATAAGACAATATTAGTATTACCATCACAAGGCCCATTCATTTTAACAGCTCTTGGAGACAAGTAAGAACTGTACTGATCCAGAAAACAATCTGCACTGATACTAGACAAGCTCTATATTGGCCGTGAACAGACGTGTTATATCGGGGCTAGTACTAGAGTGCCTCCAAGATTTAGTTATCGCCTCGGCAGGCCTGGACGACCCTGGGAAGCTGGCGCCAAAGAAATAAACACCCCACAAAAATTATCGCATCACTGGAATTTTAGGATATTTTTAATACTTAATTTTAGTTTTTTGGGACAATCTGTATATGTATCAACTTAATAGATGTTTCTGGTCTCCTATCATGGGCAAAAAATTATCATAATTTCTTACAAATTTTTTTGGAAGCAAAAATGCTCGAGTAAATCATTTCTGTCTTGGAGAATGCATTGAGATCGAGACCTTTCTAAGCAAATAGTGAAAATTTGAACTTATTCTGTTAATAATGGATTTGCTCAACGTTTAACAAAACATGTGACGAATGAAGAAGCCGCTAGAATCATCGCGCTCATACAAGACGGCCGCAGTCAAAGATACGTCGACGGAGTAATTGTAGTTCAACAAAGTACCAGATCCAGAGTTGTTATTCGCTACCAAGAAACAGGGCAGCTAACCAGAAGACCCGGACAAGGCCGCGGAAGGGTAACTTCGGTAGTAGATGATCGATATTTGAGGTTAACGGCGTTAAGAATTAGACATACCATCGCTCGAAGGCTGCAAACAGATCTGTTGGCTGCTCGTAATGTCCGAATAAGCCTACAAACAGTTCGAAATAGGCTGAGAGAAGCATGTTTACGAGCCAGAGTGCCAGCTAGAGGTCCACGTCTTACCAGAGAACATCGAGTAGCAAGATTTTAATTTGCTCGAGAATACGCAAATTGGAATATTCAAGATTGGTCCAATATTTTATTCACGGATGAATCAAGATTTTGTCTGTATTCATCATATACCAGTATATAGGCGACGTGGTGAACGGCACGATCAGATTAATTTTTGTCAAACTGAAAGCTTTGGTGGTGGCTCTATCATGGTTTGGGGAGGAATTTCTTTCGAGGGTCGCACGGAGTTAGTACCAGTGAATGATGGAAGAATAAATGCTGACAGGTACATAACCAATATCCTAGAACCCCATGTAGTGCCCTATATGTCTCATATCGGTGACAACTTTGTGCTAATGTACGAGAATGCTCGTTCACACGCTGCTAGACTGGTTCGGCAGTACTTAGAGGTCGAGATACCCACCCTGAATTGGCCTGCACGTAGCCCGTAGCACCTTAACCCAATAGAGCATGTCTGGAACCATCTAGGATGGCAAATTCAGCAACATCCGGCACCAATAAGAACACTAGATGATCTTCAAAATGTTCTTTTTTTCTTCTGAGAAAACATGCCGCAAGGATACGTCCAGAACCTGTTTAGAAGCCTTCCAAGACGAATGGAAGCTGTAATTAGAGTGAGGGGCAGCAACACACGCTATTAGAAATTCACTGGCTGGTTTTAGTTTAAGCACCCTTCATGTTTTTGTATAGATGTTTTCTATTCTTTGGTAAATCAAACTTTTTGTCCTCTGTAGATTAGACTGATATAAAATAAATGTTGCCAAAGGCGTATCTATTGGTGTTTTGATTCGTAATAATAATAATAAAGTTCGAAAAACAGGCAACACATTTAAAATATTTAAAAAATCATGAGTGATGCGATAATTTTTGTGGGGTGTATATTTGGCGATGACCAGGAAAAACCTACGTTTAACAATAGGATTTCTGACTGGCCACTGTCAACTGAGGAAACACCTCCATACTATGGGGCTAGTGGACACATAAGATGTGTGAACAGGAAAATGAAACTGTCAGGCATGTCGTGTTCGGTGACCTACACCTGCCGATATAAAGGAGATGTCTCCTAGTGATCTGTGCACCTTCCTGGGAAGAACAGAATGGACGATGACCTAGGAGGACAACTCCTCGGGAGGATGTACAATGGGTCACATGTGGCCTATAAGTGCTGTGAGCCAACACTCACCCTCCCTTTTCTACAGATACAGAAGAACTGTACTCTGTTCATATTTCATTTACGCCCGGTGTAAACAAAAGCCTGTGGGCAGTTAAATTGAACAGGGATGCTGAATTCCCCTCGAAATTTTTACCTCGAATCAGATTTTTCTTTGATTTTGTATACTGTCTACAATTAAATTTGCAACACTTACATCTTTAAGAACTATAGGATTGGCTTCGTATCCTCCAAATAGAATAGAATCGCCTTGAGGTCGGAAATAAAGCGCTCCATCGTGATCTCGTATACTTGGTGTGCCTTTAGATTCCGGTATAGATCCTGTCACTACAAAAGAGTGCTTCATAGGCGTTAGAGGTAAGTCCAACCCAACCATTTGGGTGAGTTTTCGAGACCATACACCGGCAGCGTTAACTATAACGTTTGTTTTTATTGTACCCACTGGCGTTTCAATCCCAACCACTTTTTTTTCGTTATTGGGTGTTGGAACAGTAAGAATTTTCGTAACTGGAGTATTCTCGAACACCTTACTACCTTTGTTTTTAGCTCCTTTTAATAAAGCATTACAATACATTGTAGGATCGCAATATCCGTCATTTGGAGACCAAAGAGCTCCATAAAAAGATTTCGGTTCTAAAATTGGTGACAGTTTTTGAGCATCTGCTGGAGAAATAATGTGACTCTCTAAATTTAGTAAATGTCCGAGTGTATGAAGTCTTTTATATTCTTCTAACCTTTCCTGAAATCAAAAGTTAACTGTTAATAATAAATATTAAGATTTATTAAATATATTCGCAAAGCTGACTAGAAAATAATTTGGAGTACTTTTGTTTATTGAATTTTTATTGATACATATACGTGTGTACATTTAAGTACTTGTGAATATTTTCTAACCCAAATTCAAATACATACTGGAGTTCTTGCAATAAATATTCCTCCATTCTGAATCCATCCGGGATTAACTCCCGTTTCTTGTTCTAAATTTGCTAAGAGATCCCTTGTCTTTTTCAACATTATATCGTCTATATCCGTTGCTCTTAAACTCCATACCAAAGCTCCAGAGTGCCATGTTGTACCACTTGTAATTTCATTTTTTTCCAATAAAATAGCATTTATACCTCTTTTTGCGAGGTGGTATAATGCACTGCAGCCTATAACTCCTCCACCTGAAAAAAATACATTTCTGAAATTGTTTTGATTGGTTGAAAAAGAGACCTGAAAATCTTGTCATATCGTCGCCTGAATGTAAGAACTAGGTAACTCAAAATTTTTCTAAATTGAGTATTTAGATACCTACTTTTTACAAAAAATTAGATCCTTGCTGGTATTTCTACTTTACACTGATTGATAGATGTCTCTAGTTAGCCTTTTAAAAATGTTATCATACGCCTATGATGGGAGTAAGTTTGTCCAAATAAATCAACCCCCTTAAAAAATGTATCGTATGCCAATGGTTAATGGGAATTTTCACAAATCGGTGATTCCCTTATATAAATTACATCTTACTTCCATGGTGCAGGGTTATTAATTATAATTTACCCACCCCCTATCATCGTTATTATTACTTTTGGGAAAAAGTTTTATATAAAAAATGTTTGGTTACAGCTGAATTTTCTTAATATTCTATCAAAAGTTCAGTGGCGTGCAAATTGAAGGGGATACAAAAAATAATAGTTCTTTTTTAAATGGGACACCCTGTATGTTTTCACATTTTTGGAATGGACTTTTTTTTCTGATTTCAAAAATATATAATATGTTACCCCTACCTTGTACCGTTTTTGAGTTATGAAATGTTGAAAATCTGAGTTTTAGTAATTACTGTATATGTATATGAAAAAGATAATTTATCAAAGTAAGCTATGAAAATGACAACAAATATGTTTGATAATTAACATTTTTCAGATAAAGTAATGAAAAATGTCATTTTCATAGCTTACGTTAATAAATTATCTTTTTCATATTCACAGTAATTACTAAAACTCAGATTTTCAACATTTCATATCTCAAAAACGGTACAAGGTAAGGGTAACATATTGGATATTTTTTAAATCAGAAGAAAAAGACCATTCCAAAAAACGTGAAAATATACAGGGTGTCCCATTTAAAAAAGAACTATTGTTTATTGTTTCCCGTTGAATTTGCACGCTACTGAACTTTTGATAAGATATTAAGAAAATTCAGCTGTAACCAAACAACTTTTATGCAAGACTTTTTTTCTAAAAGTAATAATAACGATGATAGGGGGTGGGTAATTTATAATGAATAGCCCTGGACATAGAAATGATTGCAAATAAATGTTTCCCTTTCAAAAAT
>CAJUYG010000591.1:127683-163079 GCA_910591675.1 Galerucella calmariensis
ATACAGTATATTGGGAGAAAATTTTGTTGTGCCCCTTTTCTAGTACTTAGTTTCTGATAAAAGTATTAGAGATTAGAACTTTCCAATGGTAAGATCTTCTCTTTTAAAAGTAGTATATGGTGTGAAATACTTACCAGACCAAGTTTTGACTAGTTCTTCGATAGTTTGTAACCTATCATACGATAATTGAGCAACGAAAGTTATATCATTTTCAATTACTACATGTTTATATTCCCTAATAAAAAGCAACGTTCTCCAATGCATTTTAGCTAGATTATGAAAGTCCGAACAGACCTCGTCAGAATCATTCTGAGGAACAGTAACGGGTAAACTATTACATGCAAATAATTTTTTTCTCAACAAATTTCCGTTATGTTCCTGAAATCCAATAGCTACGCTCTTGAAATATTCCCCATCTTTATTCTCAACGTTATATTTCTTCGGAGAGTTCCAGTGAACAATCTAAAAGCATATAAGTGATAGAATGGGAAAATGTTAAAGTGTTTGCTTTAAAATCATATGAAATGTGGCCCTAGATTGATCTAAGCTGATAATACCATAGAAAAAATAAAATTACCTTCACTTTATGATTTTTATAACAACTCTCACTCAAAGTCCGATCACTCAGCTGGGTATTCCATACGCAAGGCACTTCATAAATTATTTCCGGATGTTCCTTAACAACAGCATTGATTATATCTTGATCTGCTAAACGTGTAGAGCCATATAGAAGAGCATCTCGTTTTGCAAGATCTGACCACAATTTGGACCAATTCAATGATTTCAGTAGGTAAAGGTTAAACATTATAACTCCAGAATTGAAACTAAAAACAAAGTATTTTAATAAAATTATTAAATAAACAGTAATCAATAATACCCTCTACCGATGGCAGGCCAAACATTCAGTCCCAAGTAATAGTCACTTTGATTTTCAACCATTCCTATTGCCTAAAATTATAAAATATCTAGAAAATTAAACATCTATACTTTATAAGGAAGTATTTGACTCAAAACGCATACCTGCTTTTTATTAAACTTTTTGAAAATGGCCCAAAGTTCATAAATATCTCCAACCACCGTCATATCAGTATCCAATACTAGAATCCTGTCGGTGATTTCTAAAGGAATTATTTTTGGAAACAGCAGTTTTAATAATCCATGTATACCTGAGTAATGTGTATTGGGTATCCATCTTATTTCAGCAGTATAATCGTTGAGGTCATAAAACGTTGTATTTACTAAAACATTCAATGGACAAAATATTTTGAATAACAAATCTAATGTTGGAATAGAATTATTTTTATCATATGTAAGAAAAAAGAAATGAGGCTCATTCCAAATCCCAATACGAGTCAATTAGAAAATTTCCAATTTTCTCTATATATTTGTTCAGGCAAAATATTTACTGAATTATAGAATAAAAATAGATCTTTTCTATGGAGAAATATTTACCAGGAGCAGTTATAATAATGATATTGTGGTTATTTAAACTCCTGTGGATCAAAAACAGAAATGAAATAACACAGAAAGCAGAAAGGTGGATGTACACAGCCATAGTGAGGCCAACCATCACTCCATATTGGGGTGGAAAGTGTAGCAGCAAAAACTAGATACAGATTAAGTAGAGGGGAAATCATCAGACCCCCCTGCTCTCAAGAAATCATAAAACTTAGGACGAAATGGAATGGCTACTTTTTGAAGAATCCATAATATAGTAACAAAAATTGATTTTACTTTTCCGTCGACCGTGTATTAACATATGCTATTAACGTTCTCAAAATTAAGCAAATCATCCATTAATGACACCTATTAATGCATGATTTACATTAATTAACGATTTTCTGCAGGCAACCCAACGCACATCTTACACATTATATTTGACAGTTAGGTACCTGTGGTGTAGGCAACCAAAGATACGTCATTATTTTTGACATATAAAACAAATAAATATTTTTAGTTTTTAAATATTGAGAGAAACGAATACAACTTATACAGTCGACGGAAAAGCTTTGTAACTAAAAGGAGTATTAAAAGAGCAATTAACAATCTTAAACATTAATGATTGTTAATGGCCCTCATTAATACACTTGTTGGTTAAATAACTATTCCCTCCCTATCATGAAAACTGTGTAGGCTTCAGTAAATTTAATTTATAATAACACCTTTATTAACCTTATATTTAAATTCCATTTAATTCTTAAAATAAGTCGTTGTATGAGTGGATAGTAAATAATAATAATTGAATTACCTTGTGCAACATCCCAGCTTTCAAACAACTTTTTCAGTATTTTTTCTGAAATCTTATTGGAAATAATATGAAAATGCAGTGGATTAACTCTATGAAAATATATGGATTTAAGTAAAGTGTGAAACATTAGATTCGAGTTGAATCCTGAACATACGACTCCAATATGAATTGTTTCACAGGCATCATCTTTCGATACTTTTTTAATATTAACTTCCTTATGTATTTCTACTAATTGCTTCTCTTTTTTAATAGAAAAATTTCGTTGTGCTAAAATAAAAAAAGATGCAAAATGTTATCATGGCTTCAATACATCAAGGTCATAAGTTTGAAGGGCTCCCTAGAAAAAACACCCCACTACCGAGATTTTTCCTAGATGAAAAAGTTGTGACAGGATGAGAATAACTCATATGCAAAGTTTCAACAGTGAAGTAATCATTTATTATTTCAGACCTTTGCCACAGGACTATAATTCTTATATTAAAAATGACTTCTAGTTAAAATGCATACATATTTTTTGGGATTAGACATGAAAGCATGGCTTAGATTGAATTTTTAGATGTAATATTTTTACTTTGCAACTGATTTCAGAAATAGGTCTACAAAAGTTAACTAGTGAATATATCCCCTCAATCTTTTGAATAACAAATATTTAATTGAACATTATGTTTATATTTGTATTTTATTTAAAAAACAAACAAATTAGATGCTCATTATGTTGTTATTTCAAGTAAGTGACAACATACTGCTGATTAGGCAAAAATTTTTTTAATGACACTAGTTGTGTTCTTTTTATAGAATTTGCTCAAGCAGATCAGCTGCTCTGTTCACTTTAATGATTTTGCGTATTCTTTTTAAGCGCTCGTTTTGAACAGAGCTGAACTATCTCTTCCCCTCTTGCCCCTAACTGCACTACCTCTTGTGGGTGCTCGTCTCTGCCGTTTAGTTGATCATATCCTCAAAACATAGGAGCATTCTTTTTAAGATTTCCTGTTCACTTTGGTCACCCGCTCAGGTTGAAAATTATCTCAACAGAGCTGAACAGAATAGTGTAAAAAGAACACAACAACTGAAAACAAGTGCAGTTTAGCCTTGTCTAACAAAACATCAATTAATGGATCTTAATAATTTTGTATCCAAAAACTTGCATGACATGGTTGCAAAATATAAATATTTTTAGCATTGATCTGTCAGATATTAACCAAATTATTCAAATATATTTCAATGTATCAGAGGAGAGAATATAGTTCACTCATCTCATTTCCCTCTATAGCATAACCAAGGTTATGAATATTTTTTAAGTTTCAAGAGTAAATAAAATAACTTTTTATGGGATTTATCAAAAATGAAGAGTGTAGATACAAAAGAAGCTGTAAGTTTTAGACAACCCTGTAGGTATTTATTTTAAATCTAGTGATATGGGTATGCCTGGTGAATTATAAGAATTAATGTCAATTATAAGTGCATTCTTCAGAGATTTTTTTTTTATTATAGGTACAATTTAGGGTGATAAAGTACCTACATTAATTGGTGAAATATAAGTAGAAGTGGGGAAAAAAGTAACACTTAATAATTAAAATTTAACTTACGTGTGTATAAGCTGGGAAAAACGTTAACAAAAATTAGCACTGCAGTAGTTAATATAAGTATGATCAACCATTGTCTAGCAAATTTACAAAAAAAGGCATTTTGGCGTTTTAGTCGAATTTTTGGAAGCTAAAACTGCCACACGATATACTTCGCTACAAAGCGGTTTTGTTTAGCATTTAAAAATAAAATCCACTATTCTTCTTTGTGTTTTCTTCAGTTTAAAATAGGTACTTTAAATATACTGAAGAATAAAACCAGTTAAATCATATTATTTATCTATTGTATTTAAATTGTTTCCTATAGTAAATGAGATACTATTATTCAATGTGTTTAACAATACAAAATACACAATTGGATCGCTAAAATGAAATTAATTTTACAACCGTTCTGTCACAACACAACTTCACAACTTTTTTTAAACAGCTGGTAATTTTTGACAGTTGTGACGTAACAGCTTCTTCTTTATTACAAATTTTAAAATTTATTATAGCAGTTGGAGAAAAGGGAGCTTGTGGCTTGTGGTTTTCTCAAGACGTTGTGCAGTAGGTGTTCCGTTTAGAAATAATGAGACTTTCAGTGGCTCACTTTGAATCGATAAAATGTATATTATCTCTGGATGAAAAAACGAGCCATAGAGAAATATAATATAATTTATAAAAGTGTCTCAATACGAAGCGATGAACCATAGAGGAATATAATGTCTATGCATATTATATTTCTCTATGGTCTATGCGATGAACAGAGGTGTATTGGTTCAGACTGTTCAGAATAAATACGAGATTATCTATGTACGAGGTTGACAATCAGCGAAAGAACGCTTATTTATGGCTTATTTATAAAATGTCACAGTGTCACACTGATTCTACATAATATAAAAGTTCGAAAGAAATAATCTAATTATAACAAGAAGAAAGTATCTCTTTGTAATATGAAAATCAAATATTGTGAACAGTGTTTTTCTGGATGAACAGTAATTAGTATGTAGATTTGAATCGTAGAGCAAACAGAAACAAACCTTTCACAATTATTCATATATTTTATTGTATTCATTAACACAACATTTGATGATATCCAAAATTTTCAATTGAATCTTATGGTAACATTATAATAAATATATCTCTTTAGAAAACATTTAATAACAAACAGTACAATGTATCTCACTGTGACAATTACAATTATACACGAGATGAATGGACAAAGTTAAAATTAGTACATGTTAATAAATGCTGATTTCCGAGCAAAAAAATCAGGATCCATTCCTTCGTATCTTTTCATTCAGGTCGCTGTGCAACATTAATATTGAAAAATAAGCAGTTACATACTATTAGGTACCTTTTAAATATCTCTATATATAATTGTAATGTCACATTACAATTCTGAAGCAACTCTTCAGAAACCCTAAAGAATTAAACATAATAATATAACCTATAAACAATCAACAATAAATCAAATACCCAGCAAACAATAAAAAAATTATAACAAACCTATTTAATAATAAAAAAGTTCAAGTTAACGTTAGCTATTAAATTCTTGTTTTTCTTGTTTAATAAATATTGAATCAGATGTGTTTATCACTTTATGTTTGGTTTCCTCGCCAACATTTTCACCTGAGGATTCTTTTTTGATCGTAAGATCTTCTGGCTCCATTTTAATTTTTTCTACTTTTTGTTGTGGAGTAGGAACGAGTGTTTCTTGTGACACACTTGTTCTTTGTTTTGTATTTGGCTCATCGGCAATTTGTTTCATGTCTATTTCTTCTATTGACATTCTTTCTTGTTTTAATTTCTCTCTAGCTTTTCGCACATTAGGGGGCAAATCGTTTTGCCGTTTGAATTCTTCGAAATAATCGGGATGTCTTTCGCGTATATGTTTGTATAAGGCTTTATTTAACGCGAATTTTTTGTCACATAACGTACAGCAAAATGGTTTGTCCCCGGTATGTATCCTCATGTGCTCTTTGGCAGTGGTGCTGTTGAAATATAGAACATGGATTAATTAGATACAACTTGATATATTGAGATATTTGTTTCAACAAATCCAGTATACCAATCGAATTTATTTCTAATAACGACTTACCTATGGGCAAAACATCTTCCACATATATTACATGGAAACGGTTTTTCTCCTGTATGTGTTCTTTTATGCCTATTAAGATTTTCAAAAGTCAAAAAACTTCTATTGCACTCCTCGCAAGTAAAAGGTTTTTCACCGGTATGTGTCATCAAATGTCTTTTTAAATTTTGTGTCGATGGAAAACCTCGCAAACATATATTACAAACGAATGGACGAACCCCTAAAAAAACAGAAATAATTGACAATGTTTTATTGGAAAATAATAATAAAAATTAAGTTTATTTGATTTAATTTTCAACAACCGTTACAATGCGCTGAAGATTATCAGACATAGACTTACTCACATGTATGTGCCCATAAAATTGAATATTAAGAAAGAATTAAGAAAATTGTTAATCAATTCAATATTCGAACTGCTTCAAATCTAACAATACGTTGAGATCTATACTAACAAAAACAAAACCAAAAAATGAAGAACAATCTTCAAAAAATTGCATATATCAGATATCTTCTGAATGCGACAAATTCTATTTAGGTGAAACATCTAGACCATTGAAAGTCTGAATAAGGGAACATAAAAAATATATCAAAGATAGGGTGTTCTTTAAGTCAGGTATTTGTAAACATGCTCGGGAAGAGGGGGATAAAATTCAATGGGATTCGACAAAAATGATATTGAAAGAGCCCAATATTAAAATACGAAAAATCAAAGAAAGTGCTTTAATACAACTAAATGCAGATAAATATGTAGCTAGTATTTCAGCCAAATGTAGTCAAATTTGGTTACCAATGTTAGAAAGAGATTTCCAATAATCAATTACCTGCGTTATCAGGATAGCATCATAAATTTTTATCCAGGTTTTCTTATGATTTATCATTGGAATAGTTGTTAATCGATACACACTTCAATACACAAAATCACCAAACTGAGTCATACATATTTTGAAAACAAAAATAAACATGCACAAAAAAGTAACAACAAACGCGTTTCATTAACAACATTTCCAAAATAAGCGGAAAAAAGCGCTATCTCAATAAAAACCGTTCCTGGATCGTGCACCTACTATGAATGGACCCTAATAAAATTTGACAACAAAGTTTTGTAGTATTAAACTTCAAAATATTATTGATTGTCTAGTTGTCATATTTTTTTCGTTGTGTCAGATAGGGACCAAAAATTATTTTATTATTAGTTAATCTTGACAACGGTAGCTGGAACGCTACCGAAACGTCAAAATAAAAAAATAAAAAACATTATTGTAGTTTGATTCCCAAAAAATAAGATAAAAAATAATAACTAATGCCACAAGGAACTTACAGAAGATATTAAGACTTACTTTACCTGAATGTGAATTTGAATGCCTTCGTAAATGACTGGCATTTGTGAAAGCTTTATCACAAAGTGTGCATTGAAAATCTCTAATGTTTCCATGGACTTTTAGATGAACATTGAGAGCAAATAAATTTTTGTAGCTCTTTTCGCATGTATTACATGGAAAAGGATTAAGAGGTCCTTCATCATGAGTTTCCATATGTGTTATTAATTGTTTTGTACTTTTCATCACCTTCATGCATACTGGACAAGGTACGGACCGTTTAGTGAGGCGTTCATCGTCATGGGATTTTTTATGTTTTCTTAACCTGGCTGGTGTTTTAAAGGCACTATTACAGAAATCACAAATATACGGCCTCTCACCTGCAAATGAAATTGATAAAATAACTATCCACATACTTTGAATTAATATTTTAAAATCTTATTTAACAAATTACTACTCTCACCACATAATTATTAATAACATACCTGAGTGTGTTTTAATGTGATCCTCTAAATGTGCAAATTGTGTGAATTTCCTTTCACATGTAAAACATTCAAACCTTCTTTCACCAGTGTGTATTCGCATGTGTTTACTGAGATTTCCATTAACTGAAAACTTCTTCCCACATACTGTACAAGCATACGGTTTTTCTCCTGTATGTTTTCTTGAATGAACATTTAATTGTGTGTTATCCCTAAAAATAATATACTTTATAGGTGTGTCAATGATTAAATACCTTGTGACAACAAGTTTAACACAATCGACTCTCTCTTAAGTGATAACAAATGTAGTTAAACTTTGTAATATTAACATGAAGTTTGTTTTTATCAAGTCAGAACCTTCCCAATATTTTATTTAGAAACCATGATCTTTGAAATGATAAAATATGACAATATGTATTGTGGGAAATTTGTGTGTTTCGTGTTCTAGTTTGTTCATTGTCCAGAGGTTCTTTGTGATAGCAAAATCTTTCGGGTTTTTAATTGGTTTGACAGTTGAAATCACTGCAATAGTAATCAGATTTATTAGTACTATGCCTCACCTAAATGTCTTATCACAACCACAGCATTTGTAGCTCTTATCTGCTAACCTTCTTGATTTAAAGTGTTGTTGTAAATAAAGTTCATCTGAACATTGAATTTTACAAATCTTACAACTATAAACCCCATTTTTATGTTCACTCCAATCTTGATCAGAAAAAGAACGGTTTGTATCCTGGGTACTATCTTCTGAATCATGTAGCATGAAATGTGTTAAGTGGCCTGTTTCAAAATTTTGTGGCATTTCACAACTACTTTCTGCTTCTAAATCATCTTCTTTATTTGTTGTCCCTAAAAATATAGTTGTTTAATGAATACAACGGAAAAAAAATCTAATTATCCCTAGTAGCAGAATACAATTAGTCTATATTAGAAGCTGAAATTCTGAGACTAATGGTTCCTTGTACAGTTTATAAATTATGCAATTGATCAGATTTCTACTTTCTAGTATACAATTCATTTATCCCAATATTCACAAAACTTTCCAAATGACTGTGATTGTGAAAAAAACATTGTATTGCATTAGTGTTTTAGCTGTTTTACCCTCTTGAGAAAATTAAACCCAAAGTTTTTTGTGTGGATAAAACATAACAATAAATAACTATTACCTCTCTTTTTGAATAGTTTGAAGGATTCTGTCTTGATTATTTAAAAAAAAGCTTGGATATTTGCGAGGATATTTGTTTTTGAGGATACTACCCATATAAACTTAGATATAAATTAAGTTGAACGAATATACTCTTTTTTGGAACCTTTGAGGAAGTTTTAGTATATTTAGATTAAATATAAAGTTTTGGCAATTATTTTAGTTTCTTCTAAATACATAAACATACTTGTATTAATACTGTTTTATATCTATGAAACTTCAATATACTCTCGAATCTTTAATACATATTAATTATTTGTACCTGAGGTAGTACTATCTGGAGCAGAGCCGTGAATATCGTTCGAAAAAGAGTTAATACATTTCTTACTCCAATTCTGAGCATTAAATGTGTTTGGTTGACTTGATTCTGGATTAGGTTTTTGTTGAATTGAATTTGATCTAACATTAAAATATCCTTCTCTCCACTCATGATTATTGAATCCATCTGAAGCATTTCCTAATTCTATAATATCTGGGTTATCAGGTAAGCAGTCAACCTCTTCTTTAATTCCAATATTTTTTATATCTGTTTGGTTTGGTTCTGTCTCTGAAGGTTCCTCTTTAACTACATTTGTCACTCCATTAAAAGACATATTTTAACGGATACAACTTTTGGTTTATAATGAAATCGAATCGTAATTCTTCATTTCTAGATATTGATCAATTTGGGAGAAATGAAAAGAAATTGAGAAAATAAAAACATCAAACACACAAACATAAGTGACATTGACAATATTTTACAGCTCTGGACATTTGACAGGACAGGATTAAGCTAGTTTTTAGCTGTTTTCTCTAGATCTATGGTATTTAATTTTTATAGGGATGCGTTGTGCTCTATTATAAGCTTACACACATAATATTTCTCTATGCGTACACATTTATTCACAAATAATAAGTTAATAAGCAAGAAAAGTAGAAAGCCCAAGGGTGCTGCAGATCTCGGTATGTGATATGACAGACCAAAAAGGAGTACCAAATTGGGGCGAAATCGCCTTTGTTTTTTGACACTTTTCATCATTTGGCAGGCATGACGCATGACAGATGTCCTGTCAATCAAAAAATCAATAAATCAAAAAAACAGCTGGTAGTTGAGCTAATTTTCTCTTATCCTTGTTTGCTATTTTACAAGGTTTTATGAGATAAAAGTAAGATTTAAAATATACTAGGCAATGTTGTTTCGACATATTCACTATCGAAGACGTAACACAACCAAATCATTTATATTGTGTAATCAGTATTATACTTACAGTAATATGTTCACTCTTTGATAATAATAGGGCCAATTCTGTAAGCAAATGTTCAATTTTAAAGCATAGATGAAAATTAGGCAATCGGCTTAATCCATTTTACCACTGTATTCATGATAAGATTTAAAATTTTAACGAAAAACACTTAAATTTACATGGTAATTTTGTTGTTGAAATTTAAACCCTGCTCTGGCTATGGATTGAAGCATTTTTAATAGTGGGACCGATATAAATTCAAATTCAATGTCTCACCAATAAATAAATTAATTCACATTCATAGGAATGAATTTAAATGTAAATTAATTTTGAGAGGTTATGACCACAATTCTTTTTAAGGGAACATTGAAGAATTCCAAAGAAAATAAGATGATTGGAATCCTTTTTGATTACTGGTACAATCATTCATCAAGCTTTTCAGAATTAATAAAGATACTTGCCAATCAGTCATACATTTAATATATGAACAGATGAATGATAGCAAGTGCTATATAATTTGCATATTCTTGATCATGGCACACCACAAATAAGCTTCATCAAATCACATCAATCTACTGGACAAGCTAAATAGTTCAAACTGTCAACTTTGCTTCATGTTACACCACCATTAAAATTAAAAGTTCAAAGGATCCTTTCAATGTTGACATGATAAAATTGGGTTTTATTCAATTAAAGGAATGTTGAAAACACATTTTCCAGCGTGCCTCCAATTTTTAACCATTTCTTATAGAATTGGCCCTGTATTGACCATCTATTTTAATTAAATTGATTTTTCTCTAAGTAACAATACATTGCACTTGAAGTGTTTTTAGCTAGTTTGATAGTATACAAAATATATAATGTAATATTCAATGTGTTATATTTTTTTTTTGAAGGGAAGATACTATACATATTCCCTCCCCATTTTGAATCATTTTATGCAGAATACAAAGTATTGGATATTTAAATTATATATTTTATATACTATCCAGCTCATGTATAAAGTAGCCAAGTAAATTAGGCATTTAGGCAATTTAAATAGTTCAGTAAATTACAAAATATGCTGTACAGAATAATTTCAAGGCTACCTGTGTATAGAGCTAGTTATCAAGCTCTTAAACATCTTTCAGAAATAACTACACATACTAAACAGAATTATGAAAAAGGAAACAAATCATTTTTAAATTTTAAAAATGTAGTAGTTGGGGTTGGGATCATTGTAGGAGGTTCTGTTGGATATTATTTAGTAGGTGAGATTATGGATTTTATTTTTATTTAAGTGGTTGTTGATATATGTAGGTTAATTTTTGTTTGTCTAGGTGAAAAATAATTCAGATATCTACACTAGAGGAATTTGTAAATAAAGCTGTTTGGTTCACCTTAATTTTTTACCTAGACAAACATAAACCTAAATGTATGTAGGTAATTGGTAAATACAGAAAATATATTTTTTTAAGAATAGAACTCTAAAAATAATAGGAACTAATGATTTGGTTCAAAATTATTCCAAATAAAACAAAAAACTACCAATTTCCTCCTGTTTTGATATGCTTTTGAAATTCAACATTTAATTTTACTTATATTATTGATTTGAAGGATCTTTTTTCACTGACATATCTGTAGATGATAAAGTTTCTTTTTCATTAATTAACTTAGGCATTTGTTATATTTAGTTACACATTTTTCATTTCTAATGGACACATTCCACCTATAAAATTACCTCTTCACCTACTAAATGTGTATGTCAATAGTGTTAAAAATGGCACTTTTTGTTTAAAGTATGTATCTAATTTCTTAACACTATGATAATTATTTAAAATTCACACTGTTTTCAGATAAACTAAATAATAAGTATGATGGGAAACCTGGAAGTTTCAATCCAAAACTACCAGTATATACTTTGGAAGAAATATCATCTCATGACTCAATGTAAGTAGACATACTTTCAATCTGTTTTAGTGTTCCTCATTCTAAGGATTAACTGTTAAATCATTCGGTTCAAATATTCACATATACTGATTTTAAATATTCTTCAGGGAAAAAGGAGTTTGGGTAATTTATAAACAAGGTGTTTATGATATTACCGACTTTATTAGTGGACATCCTGGTGGTGAACAAATTTTAATGGCAGCAGGTAGTTCAGTTGAACCATTTTGGATGCTGTACGGTGTCCATCAAACTCCAGAAGTATCTGCAATATTTGAAACATATAGAATGGGTATGTAGATCAAACTTCATGTTTGGAATAGACCTTTTATTAATTTTTCTTTTGTTCTGTAAATAATGTATCTTTTTCTCTCATAATGTGAGCTAAAACATGTTTTTTTTGCATAAAATATAATTCAATTTTCAAATAGTCAAAGTGAATCCACCATCAATATTGGCAGTTGGTAGTTAAAATTCTTTTTAATGGATTTTCTAAATAAATATAGTAAAATTCTGGTTTCATTTATTTCTAATACGGGGTGATTCATTGGGAAATGCGCTTACATTAAATATTGAGTTGATTCTAAATAACCTATTATTTTATGGATTTATGGATATTTGTAATTTGTAACCAAGATACAGGGTGATTTACTAATGTCGTATTCCGAGCTCACCCTATGAGATGAAATAAAACTATAGGCGTCACCAACAAACGAATATATTGAATAAATCCTCAACAAAAGTATTATAAGGATAACGGCCGGTGCACTTAGTTCGCCAGAGATAATCTACCAACTGTCTTACTTAAAAACCCTACATTCCATATGACCAACATAACGATGAGATTACCTACTAGGCAAGCAACACGCAATACTGCCGCGTGTTGTGTAAAATATGCTTCACAAATTTTTTCATTTTTATAATAGTAGGTAGGTACATATTTTCTTTGAGCCACGGTAGAAAAGTGTATTAATATCTCGGACCTTGTAAATATATATAATTTCCCAAAGAATTATCACCCTCTATTGGTAGAAACAATAATTATAATATTGCTAGTTTTTTTTTTTGTAAAAATATATTGTAAGATAAATTGGATATATTTCTTAGGTAATGTCAGGGCGGGAGAAACAAAGCACTTAACATCAGACATGTCAGATCCATATGCCTATGAACCGAAAAGACACTTTGCCTTAATACCTGCTAGTGCTAAACCTTTCAATGCTGAATTACCATCTGATATATTAATACAGAACTTTATTACTCCAAAGTAAGTGAAAGGGTTTTTTGGTAAAGTAAAATTTTAAATTAGTCATAATTTCAAGCTTATTTTGTTTCATAAAAAAAACATTTTTCAATAACTACCTTTCTTAGCTTATGCCTTTATGCTTCAAACATAATAAATTCATTCACTTCAAAACGACACATTCAAATGAAACTTTGCACACCAATGACAATACAATAATTTAATAAGTGTATTCAAATATATTGACTAGGATCATCAGGATTAACAATCATTTTATCATATATGTCTATACACTCTGTCCTATACCCCATACATAGTAATCTTACTGTAGACTCCAGAAATTTTTAGGACTTTCAGGTTTAAGAGAATGTTTTCTGACAGCTTTCAAGAAACTGTGCTTCTTCTCTATTAATAGATAATGACGTTGTAGCAGAACGATCACTATTAGGTTATGCAACTCTATCTACAGCACCGCATTCATGTCAAGGTCCAGCTTCGCTGTTACTAGTAAGATGGCGCCACCAAGACCGCCCTTAAGTCACACCAGTAGTGATGCGATCTCGTTGTATACCAATACAGATTACATCTGATATAATATATTTCTAACACCTTGTTAATAAATAAATATATTGCTACAACGTGAATTAAGTATTCATTCGTGAAAGATGGGGGAGCAGTTGGATGCCTGGCAATATCAATGGTAATTTGATATGCTCCTTAGTATCTTTCCTTCCTGTGCTTTATCCAGGAATCTCAAGACTAAGTAGCTGAAGATTATTCCCAATTATGTTATCATAGGCATGCTTACATTCAACAAATAATATACGGAGTTCCATTTTATATTTGTATTGTTGAATTATAAAGTCTAATATGTATATTAAATATTTTAGCGAGCTGTTCTATGTTAGAAATCACTTACCTGTTCCTGAAATAGATCCAAAAACTTACGAATTGGAAATCGAAATTGAAGGAAAAGACGAAACTCTAGTTTTCACTTTGGATGAACTTAAAAAAATGCCAAAACGGACTATTACCGCTACAATAATGTGTGCTGGAAATAGGCGAAGTGATATGATAAAGGTTTGTATTAAAGAGTCTTTAATAATATGAGAATTATTTGATCGATGTTTTTACCTACTGTAAATTTATTTTAGCATAAACCTGTCAGGGGTTTAAATTGGGGCGCAGCAGCTGTAGGTACAGCAACTTGGACCGGTGTACCATTACGAGACATATTATTACAAGCAGGAATTAACGAAGATGAAGAGGAATATAAACATATCCAAGTAGATATATTTTAATTTATTTAATGATCCTCGTATTTTTCTAGCAACGTTTTAGTGCATATAACTATAGTACACATTACGCACGAAGTTGAAAAAATAGGGGCATTGTATTTATATGGCAACGTTTATGGCAATTATTTATTTGATTATTGTATTTTTCAGTTCGAAGGAATAGATGCTGATGTAACAGCTAAAAATTACGGAGCGTCCATTCCCATATGGAAAGCTTTGGATAAAAGAGGAGATGTGATCTTGGCATATGAAATGAATGGTGTGCCAATTCCAAGAGATCATGGGTTTCCTGTAAGAGTTATCGTACCTGGTGTAGTTGGAGCAAGAAATGTAAAATGGTTAGGTAAGTATTTGTAATATACAATTCCTAAAGGAATCAGTTTTTTTACCAATTAAATGAGTTCTACTAACCTAAATATTAATTGTTTCGAAATTTCAGGAAGAATAGTTGTTTCGGACAAGGAAAGCGATTCTCATTGGCAGCAAAACGATTATAAAGGTTTCTCTCCGTCCGTAGATTGGGATACCGTTGATTTTACCAAATCTCCAGCCATTCAAGAACTACCTGTGATATCAGCTATTTGTAAACCTTCACAAGGCAGTACAATTAATGTTGAAAAAGGAGTGATAAATGTCAAAGGTGAGTCGTATTTTTATTGACATTTAAAACGCTACTGCTAAGAGAAAACCACACTCAGTATCCTAAGAAACTAAATTTTTTCTCTTATTTTTTGGGAATCAAACCACAAAAATGTTTTTTATTTCGACATTTCGGTAGCGTTCCAGCTACCGTTGTCAAGATTAACTAGTAATAAAATAATTTTTGGTCCCTATCTGACACAATGAAAAAAATATGACAACTAGACAATCAATAATATTTTGAAGTTTAAGACTACAAAACTTTGTTGTCAAATTTTATTAAGGTCCATTCATAGTAGATCGCACCTCTGGTAAAATGTGAAATAAAATATTTTATTTTATGACATTCTAACGATATAATAGTCTACTAGAAATGGAATCCAGTGAAGTGCACGTTCCAGGAACGGTTTTTATTGGGATAGCGCTTTTTTTCGCTTATTTTGGAAATGTTAATAAAACGCGTTTGTTGTTACTTTTTTGTGTCTGATTATTTTTGTTTTCAAAATATGTATAACTCAGTTTGGTGATTTTGTGTATTGGAGTGTGTATCGATTAACAAATATTCCAATGATAAATCATAAGAAAACCTGGATAAAACTTATGATGCTATCCTGATAACGCAGGTAATTGATTATTGGAAATTTCTCTTTCTAACATTGGTAACCAAATTTGACTACATTCGGCTGAAATACTAGCTACACATTTATCTGCGTTTAGTTGTATCAAAGCACTTTCTTTGATTTTTCGTCTTTTATTATTGGGCTCTTTCAATATTATTTTTGTCGAATCCCATTGAATTTTATGCCCCTCTTCCCGAGCATGTTTACAAATACCTGACTTAAAGAACTCCCTATCTTTGATATATTTTTTATGTTCACTTATTCGGACTTTCAATGGTCTAGATGTTTCACCTAAATAGAATTTGTCGCATTCACAAGATATCTGATATATGCAATTTTTTGAAGATTGTACTTCATTTTTTTGTTTTGTTTTTGTTAGAATAGATCTCAACGTATTGTTAGATTTGAATATTGAATTGATTACCAGGGGTATTAGGAGATTCTGTTAGAGCAGGAGAAATGTACCTTGATATGCTGGAGGAAATCTTACTATTAGCACTGTTTCTACCTGCCAGATTCCTGCACACCACTAGAGTCATTTGTAGGAGTTTACTGTTTAGATATACTTTGGCAAGTTTATCTGAAGCCGTGAAATGAATGCAGTCGAAAACATTCGATATTGCCACGTTTAACTATGAAAAAGCTAAAGTGCTAAGTATGTAGTGAAAATAATTGGAAAAGGGACTTTTTATTATTAACAATATTATTAAACGTTAATTCTTTATGTGCTTGTTTCCTTGTATCTTTTCTATTAACATTATTTTTTCAATTTATAAATATTAAAAGATGAGCACTTTTCCAAATTTGTTACGGGCTTCTTCAAGATCTGGCAGCGTTGTACGAAAACCATAATTACCACACCCTCCGAATTACATAATTGGTGATTTTTATCGAAAGCTGACTTCTTATTGGCAAGCGCGTGCGTGTGTTCTTCCCTCTCACTTCGTCAATTGACTGATATTGATTTATCCAGTGGCGTTGGTATTGTTAGTGACATTTGTATTTTCAGTTTTACTTGTTGAAACAGGTATCGTACGCCACCACGTTTATGACAGATATGCGCCATGTTTCCTCGCCTCTTACCGATGCCCTGTAGCTTCAGATAAACTTGCCAAACTTATACTAGATTCAACCTTGTTCCCATGAAGTTTAAGGGTGTTGAGGTTGAGTTTTCTTTTTTTAGTGAAAGCTATTAAGATGGTTTTGTTGGGGTTGGTCTAATACCCAAACATACCATTGAAAAAAATTAACCTGTATATCAATGTTTATTTTAAATTATAAGTTATGTTGTATTTATTGTAGGTTATGCTTGGTCAGGAGGTGGTCAACAAATTGTAAGAGTAGATGTTACAGCTGATGGAGGTAAAACTTGGCACGTTGCCAATTTCGATCACCAAGATTCAGTTTCTCCTCCTAGACATTGGGCGTGGACGTTGTGGTCGGTAAATATTCCAGTTGACCAGGAAGCAACAAGTGTGAGTTCTATGCCTCAAATACGTTAAACAATAAATATATCAAGTTCGTTTAATTTTTGCTTAAAAACTCAAATTGACATGAATTTGATCCTCAAACTTTAATTACCCGATTGATACATTTGTTTATTATAGGTTTTGATTGTGTAAAACTTTACAAATATTTTCAGGTCGAGATTTGGTCGAAGGCAGTGGACTCAGCTTATAATACTCAACCAGAGAGCGTTCAACATATTTGGAATTTGAGAGGCGTTTTAAGTAATGCTTATCATAGAATTAAAGTTAATTTAAAAAGGATGGACAATTAGCCAATAAGTTGTAATGTTGCAATTAAACGAAAAAATATATTTTCACTACTCAAATACATCAATGTTTTCAAATAAAATTACATAATTATTATTAATTAGATTTTCATTTCTATGTTAAGTTTTTACAGAACTTTAAATAGTTGTGTTCCCTGAAAAAAAAATTAAACAAAATATCCTATAATAACCCTTTTTATAAACAAGAGACTTTTTAGTATGTTCCGTAACTAGACATGTGTGTCCACAAAACAGTCTAACTAGGTTTCTTTAGAAAGATCGAATAGAGTTAGGTTAGGTTAGAATCAAAAAGTCAACAAGCTTTCGAGAACGCGCAGGCGTGGCTTCGGCTACAGTCAGGGACGGTATAAGGGGTTGTCGGCGAAGAATATAATGTTTAAGTGATTTAAACACTATTCACTGAGGGTGTCGTATCTGTCAGTAAATACAGGAGCATTTCCTCTTTTTGATTGTGAATGGGACGTTATGTCAAAATTTGAAAGTGATTGGCAAATAGTTTTTGAAGATCTACGATTAAGCACAAACCAACATAGGGCGAGTTGTAACAAACACTTAAACCTGGTTTAAAGATAACTGGTGTTTAGACTGTGGCTGAGATGGCCACTTGCACCGTCATTATAACAGTAGTTTAAAATTTATCCATTAGTTGATTTTGAATTTCGGCTTGCATCGCAATTTAAGCCACGGTTAAACTCTTTTAATCCACTGTTAAACTAAGCCACCGATTTTGGACGCTTAAATCGTATATAAACTACAGTAGTATGAATTCTAACCTAAAAAACACACAAAATTGATTTGACCACGATTTGACTAACGTCAAAAAATAACTCGGTGCGTCTAAAAAATGGATTTTTTGGAAGAAAACATTTTCCTTGAGGATGATAGGGATATATTGTAAATACCACAAATCTATAAATATTCAACTGAAATTTCGAGGTAGCACCCTCAAAAGACCCTTTCACTGGGAATATTTGTTTCAGTTATTAGTTTATACATTGTCAAAGTAAAATTATTGTAAACAATTCAAGAGCAAGAGCTTTACAATCACTATCAATCGTTTCAGGGGCAAATTTTGAATAGAGGAGTATAAATGGCCAAATGGGGTATATTTGGACAAGAAATCGACTGGCAAAGTTAATTTTCTGTTAAATTTTTTTGTAAGCATTGATAGACTATATTTCTAATAATTTAAAGTATTGGTAAATATTTTTTTCTAATTATACGCCCCACACACAACCACCAGTCATCTAATTTTTTTTATATCCCAAATCTAACCTCAAAATATCATTGTCTGACGAGACTGAAGTTAGGTGTTAGTACCAACCGATTGTAATTTAGCAAAACTTCCCCAGATTGATAAGTTTATTTTAACCAAGAACCCTCAAATTACGGTGCAAGTGATTGCAGTAAAATCGATTAGTTAAATTTTAACAGTGTGTTATTTTAAACAGTGAGTTAGCGAATACGGTGCAAGTGGGCATTAATTGATGTATTTATTATCAACAATTACATCAGTCATAATTAAACCGAGTTGAGGCGTTTGATACAACTGGCCCATATTGTTTTAAGTATTCACAATAGTCAACCTTTATATTTTTGTATAATTACATATTGTGACACCTTATTTTTGGAAATAAATACTTATTGAAAGTTATTTCGTCTAGCCCTTAAAATGGACATGAAATAATCTAGACCAGTGATTCCCAAAGTGGTCTATATCAACCCCCAGGGGTCTATGACAACCTACAAGGGGTCTATGTCAACAACAACAAAATGTGGGGGTCCACGATATTGGATCTCAAAATACACTGATAGTGTGTATTTACATACATTATAGTATCTTATAATATAAAGACAGATACATTATTTATAAAAGTACCTATGAGGAAATTATCAATTAACTTTCCATGGTCATACCTAGTGGGAAGGTTTTGCGCTCTTACCAATTTCATAACGAGAAAAGGAAAACAGACTGGACTTCATTAGCAGAGGAGATTTAATATTAAACCTTGCAAAATTGACGCCAAATGTTGATAATTTATTTATTAAAGCTTAACGCTTAACATGTGTTTTAACACTAAACTTCACTACAGTTATAAAGTTAAAAGAAATTATTATCAGGTAAGTAGGGGGTCTACCAAAATCGAAAAACATGGCAAGGGGTCTCGGACATAAAAAAGTTTGGGAGCCTCTGATCTAGACTTTTGTTGTCATCTATGGTTAAAGTATATTTCAAAGACGTTTTCATAACGTCAAATTTTTTTTTAAAATGGATTTTTGTAAAGTTATTTTCAGAAGGTAAGCTTTATATCTATAATTTTTCGAAATTTAAAATAATAATTATCTATTTTACAGGGCTATAACTCAATACCGTGTGTGTAGGCGTACAAACTGCACACAAAAAATTTTCAACGCTAACATTAACACCAACCCGTGCATAAATTCTAATTATCCAAATAAGCTCAGTTCTATATGTGGCCAAAAATTTCCTAATTATGAATTCACCGAAAATTATCACTCCCATGATTTTACTAATGGATATTTTAAAAAATTTCATTCCGACAATGAGAAGTCTAGCGGGACTTCGGCACTAAAGAAGCTGATTGTTGGAGGAGTCCTTGTTGGTTCTGTAACGTATCTGATTAATAAAAGTAAGTAGTAGCCCTTTCTGTCTTTAAAATATATGCAATAAATAAATTCTCAAAGCTTAATAATTATTAGACGTTAAACCGTGTATCAGATTTGTTTGGATTGAAACATTATATTTGCAATTTATGTATACGGCACAGAAATCTGTTTTGATATCGGTTATTTATATTTGAAAATTATTCCCAAACCGTATATCTACGTATTACAGATTAATTTTAAACAATTTTGAGATTCTTAAGTTGAAAGTCCCAAGGCGCATTTATTAGATCACACTATAGTGGAGGGTATATAATTATTGTATACAAAACGTCTTACTCAATAAAATCTCGTGGAAATGTGTGCTTTAATAATTGTTTATTTATGGTTTAATTTTTTTACAACAAACGATTTATTGGATTTAAAAAATGTATATATGCAGTAGACAACGAACACAAATGAAATTATATTCTGACTGGTCTAAAATTATGGTACAACTTAAAATTATGCTGTATGGGGGCGTTTAGAGAATAATTTTTGATATCGATGTCCAGGTTAGATAAGCCATGAAAGGGATTCTCAACCGGTATCTCGTTTTTGGTCCAGCCACGAGGGAATTCGGCTGTAGAGTTAGTTTAAAACCTTGTGCTACGTCACAGATGTGCAAATGACCAAAATCGGTACAACGCGGCAAAACCGCATGTATTGGGAAACGTAGAACTCGATAGATGGCGCTCTGAAATGTCAATGTCATCTTAGCAACGAGTAAAGCAAATCAGCTGCCATATAAGCCCTTTGATATATGAGTAGTTTTAGTTATTTTCAGAGTGTGTTTTGTGAAACTTTTGCTTTTTCTTTGATTGTGCTTTAGTATTTTGTGGTGTTAAACTAAATTTTGACTCCTAATATTTTTATTTTTGGAGTAATATAGGTACGATTGATATTTGTGAAAAGTACTTTCGTTCAATTAACTGTTTATTTTTTATTCTGTTATAATATTGGAGAATATTGAAATTTTTGTTAACCCCAAACCCTAGCAATAAATGCAATAAATGTATTAGGTATTATTATTATTAATTAACTGTTTAGTTTTAGGTCTAATTTCGTGTTTTTATTTTATTTTTGATATAGTCATATCTACAAAAGTTGCAGGGAAGGTACGTTTGTATTGAGTAATATTTTAAATCTTTAATACCGACTTTTTTTCTCTTTGATCTGCAATGAAAACAAAAAATAAAATAACATATCCTCTTCCATAATATCTCTGGTTATATTAGAATATTACCTCAGAAATGATGACAGTTGAGTTAAATAGAACACAGTTTTAAACTTGTCACTGACACAAAATTAAACAAATAAAGTGCGAATTTACGGTAATTACGTTGACTTGCATATAGTACAAAAACAATGCAAAACGAATTGTTTTACTCGTTGCGACAGTTACAATTTTTTCCGCCAGAGGTCTCATTGAATTCTACTCCGCCCAATAGCAGTAAGTTAACTCAACTTCAAATGACGATGTTTTTAACTTTACTACTATACATGCGGTTTTGCAGCGTTGTACCGCTTTTGGTCATTTGCGCATCTGTGACGTAGCACCCATGAGGTTTTAAATCTAGCACAATATATTTACTTATGTTATCATGATAATAACCAACAGGCAACAACTAACAGTATTTAGGAATTAAAAAAATTAAAATTTACATGATAAGTTTATTGACAAAATCATATTCATGTTCCTAATATTTCTAGAAACTTTTTTGTGGATTTTATACCTTTTTGTAGCTTCTATTTCAATTGAGTCTTTGGATAAAACATTTTCAGCTTTGCCTCCTAAAGTTTTATTATTGTTTTTTTTTACCGTTCTAGATGATTACAGAATAATGTCTTCTTCTTTTTCTTTATGGACCTCTACTATCCTTGATATATAGGTTTGCTCCCTCTTTCCTAAGTTATTCGTCTCGAATAATCTGACCATTGGGGAAGTTTGTCGACCTTTTTTAAGTTTTAGAATAAAATTAGTTAAATTTTTTATTAAATTTTGTTTTTATTTTTAAATAATTTGCGAATGTTTTAATAGATAGGGAATCTGGTAGTAGACCTATCGGAGAATATAGTAGTGAATATCCAGATTTTACACTGGAACAAGTGGCCAAACATAAAACAAGGTATGTTGCACAATATATGTTTACTTTTTTTTCCAATAAATACACAAATTATATATCAAAAGTACCTATACATAATAGAAGATTTGTTCATTTTAATGTATATCATTAAAATCATGCAGTAAATCATCTACTAAAACATTTTTTCACATTTTTCTACTATACAGGGTGGCGCACCGAAAACGAAACAGATACATTTACTGGCAGATGATTCCTTTTTAAAAAAATCCCTCGGACCCGTCGATTTTGTTTTCGAGGGGGACACAAAATTGGCATAAAATCACAGTAACATTTGCAGCCCCCTAAGCGGGGGTGGCACCATCCCTAAAATCTTAAATGGAAAGGGGGGTCGAATGATCCATCATTTAAAAGGTCTTTCAACTCCCTTTACAATGATGTTAAATTCATGTACTTCAATTCAGTAGTTTTGGAGATTTATTGATTTAAAGTTTAAATACATCATCGTAAGAGGAGATCAATACATAGCAGCAAAGTTGTTAAAAAATAAAGAATGAACTGACCTGTCAGCCGAGTAAATGTTTAAAATGACCACCATTACTTTCCATGCAATAATAAAGATTTTGCTGAAAACGTTGCCGGACATTTTGCAATATTTGAGGAGTAATTTGATGGCACTCATTCACAATTCTTTGTCGCAAATCTTCTAAGGATGTTGGCTGAGTAGCATAGATTTTGCTTTTTAAGTAACCCCACAAAAAGAAATCCAAAGGTGATAAATCTGGCGATCTTGGGGGCCATTCAACGGCACCTCTTCTACCAATCCATTGACCTGGAAAGGTCTGATCTAAATAATGCCGAACTCTTAATGCGTAATGTGGTGGGGCACCATCCTGTTGGAACATCAACATATTCTCAACGTATCGACCATCATTCTGATTTTCAATTATATCTGTTAGCGCAGGATCTATGGCATTTTGCAGTAATTCCAAATACATTTCACCAGTCAAATTTCCAGGTAAGAAAAAAGGACCAACCAAATGATCGCCAAAAATGCCAGCCCAAACATTTAATTTTTGTGGCTGCTGTGTGTGTACCTCATGGTAAATTCTGGGATTAGAGTCCGACCAATATCGACAATTATGACGATTTACTTCGCCATTTAAAAAAAAGGAACATTCGTCGGAAAAGCAAATGTTAAATAAACATTGTTCATCGTTTGTAATTCGTTCACTCATAACTTCACAAAATTGTAATCGCTTATCAAAATCGTCTTCATTAAGTTCTTGTACAAGGTGAATTTTATACGGATGAAAATTATGTGCCTTTAGAATCCGTTGGATAGTACGTCGACTAACACCACACGAAGTTTGCAATTTGCGGGTACTTAATGTAGGATCTACAATAACTTGCCCTAAAACCCCCACTTCTGTTGCTTCGTTCCTTATAGGATTTTCAATATTACGTTTTTTATTGGCGACTGATCCAGTTTCCCGAAATTTAGCTACAAGTTCTACAACATATTTTCGGTGCACATTATTGTTCTCATGTCGCTCATTAAAAATTTGTGCTGTTCTATTAGCGCACTGATTATTTCCGAAAAATATTTCAATAATTTCAACCCTTTCTGCCGTGGAATATACCATGGTTAATTTATGTAAAAGCAATAAATGATATTTTAACAACAAAGATTGGTCAAATCAATCGCAAACTAATGTTCTATTTCCTATTTAAAATAAGTACGTGGCATTCTCTACTTATCTTTCTTCAAGAAACAACTTTTTTTGTCACAAAGGACACTTCAATTGCTATTTTTATTATTAATAAACCATGGGCGTAGTAAATAAAAGCATTTACTTATCAAGAAAATGCTTTTACTCAAATTTCTTCTGAAAGAAGTACAAACTAATTTGATGTACCTATTAAAGTCTACTTTAAACTTTAAATCAATAAAACTCCAAAACTACAGAATTGAATACATGAATTTTACATCATTATAAAGGGAGTTGAAAGACCTTTTAAATGATGGATCATTCGACCCCCCTTTTCATTTAAGATTTTAGGGATGATGCCACCCCCGCTTAAGGGGCTGCAAATGTTAAAGTGATTTTATGCCAATTTTGTGTCCCCCTCGAAAACAAAATCGACGGGTCCGAGGGATTTTTTTAAAAAGGAATCATCTGCCAGTAAATGCATCTGTTTCGTTTTCGGTGCGCCACCCTGTATAGAGAGTAAAGTTGCATTCTGTGTCTAGACTTTTGAGTAACATTATCACAATTCAATACCTATTTAGTATGGTGTACGATATTATAATTATGTTATGTATTATTAGTCTAGCATTTTTTTTTCAAGTTTGTTGTGAATTTTATACTTTTTTAAAATCTCTCTCTATATATATTCATAAGTAATGGGCCAAATTGTAAATCTACGTTCAGAAGGCCAAAATAATAATATTTTCATTAACAATAATGGGTCTTAGTCTGCTCCTTACTGAAGTACAGGATGTTAAAGCGAAAAAAATAAAATAGATTTTTGTTAATAGATTAGCTACTTTTCTACATAATGACTTGAAAATTGGATATGAACTAGTTTTTGTAAGGGTAAACAAGAATGTGTGAGAGGATTTGAGTTAACCCGTAGATGTCGCCACATGCGCCATATGAATTAGATGAAATCAGCTACAAATTTTTTATAGCTCATTATTTTACAACTTACTTATTCAATTTGGATAGCCCCATCATTTCTGTAGAAAAAAGCTATACTTCTTTGATCTTCAAAATATTAACGATTTTCGAGATATTTGAATTTTACTAATTCACTACACTACATTTCATGGTGGTCGACGTAGCATTAATCTGTTAAGACACAAGCAATGCATGGAATGTTGACATTTACCTAACCGTAATTGATAATTGGTAATAATATTAAAATGAAACCATACAAAAATTACGTAATAAAACACATTTATTGTACGCCAGTTAATAAAACGAAGACAGCATTAGAACATCCTTTGCCTTCTGTCATTTATCAATATTGAACTGGGCACTCTCTTCTATTGCGTGGATTTCCGTTTGAAACATACTTGAGTTTTACAACTACTATCTATGACGAAATTTTCTCCAGCAACTACGTTATTTTGTTGTTGCATTATCTTTATTTTAGCAACAAAATAGTTAGATCAGGACACACATCTGTTAAAGACATCATAAGTGAAGCCATTTTAGATATGAAAACAGACTATATGGCCACTAAACTTCTCCCAAGCCCTAAATATGAGGTAGAAATACCTCACAGAAAGGACTGGCAAGACCCAAGCAGACTGAAATTTCCCCGAGGAGAGACCTGGTACACAGACGGATCACAGACAGGGGAAGGAACAGGAGCAGGAGTGTACAGTGAAAAGAGAAACACAAAAGGCTCTTTCTCACTGGGCAAACATACCTCTGTATTTCAGGCAGAGATCTATGCCATCCTAGAATGTGTCAGAATTAACAAATATAGGACTGACACTCATAGGATAAACATACTAACTGATAGCCAGGCAGCCCTTGCGGCTTTAAATAGCCGCAAGGTAACATCCAGACTAGTAGAAGAATGTCAGAAAGAACTAAATGAACTGACAGACCACATTAAAGTAAGATTGGTGTGGGTGCCGGGACATAATGGTATTTCTGGAAATGAACAAGCTGATGAACTCGCAAAAAGAGGTTCAGCAACAGCATATGTTGGACCAGAACCAGCTCTTGGGACCACAAAAAAGGTAGTCCGAGCGCAAATACAAAAATGGGTACAAAGCCAACATAGACTTCATTGGAGGAACACTCCGAAACAGGTACACAGCAAAACCTTCATAGGTGACACATGTGCAAAGCGGGCCAAAGAACTACTGAATATCAGCAGGAATAAGCTAAGAATTATTGCAGGTTATCTAACAGGTCATACCCCGTTAAAAGATCACCTGCATAAAATGGGGTTATATAACGGGGACCTCAGCTGCAGACTATGTGGCATGGAGAACGAGACCGTGACCCATATCTTGTCTGACTGTGAGGCACTGCACTCGAGGAGACAGGCAATCTTCGGAGAGGCCAATGTGCCACCTGAAGTATATGGCACACATCCAATGGACCTATACCGTCTACTCGAAGGTACGGGGATAACTGGATGGGTGGACTAAATATGGGAGCAGAGTACAATAAGCCAATAGGCTGCAGTGCTCCCGACATCTGAACGGCTCCCAAAATGGAAAAAAAAAATCTATGACGAAATTTTCTCCAGCAACTACGTTATTTTGTTGTTGCATTATCTTTATTTTAAATTAGAGTTCATAAAATACCCTTCTTGGTGTGCGACATCGATTGTTAATGTTCTTTTAACACATCACGTTGGGAGAAATGGAAAAAAGGAAGGTCTGTGAATAATCCTAATCAAAATATCAATCCTACCAATCGGGAGAAATTACATCACTCAAAATAGGATGCAAACGTACCTTTCGTATCGGCAATGTGTCCTACGTCTTTTTCTACTGCCCAACTGACAGTTCTCGTTAGGTCTGTACTTTTTACGGTCAATTATTATTATGAAAAGTGAATATTAATCTTATTGTTATATTTATTAAAAAAATAAAAAAATATGCCTAGATACACGGAAAAACATCAGCATTTTGAAAGTTCACAAACGATGACGCACAACAAGAAGGTTATTGAATATACTATACTAATATCAATTTACCTGTTTGAATGCTGCTGTCAGTTAATAGGGAACAAGATAGGTAAAATACTGAGGAGTTACAATTTTCACTGGAGTTTGTTTTGTTTGCTAAACAATCCGGCGAAATACAAAAAAATGTTTTTTCAGGACTACAGGAATTTGGGTAACATACAACAAAGGAGTATATGATGTAACAGATTTGATTAATAAAGATCCCGAAGGAAATGATAAGTATCTAATATCTGCAGGAGGTCCGATTTACGACTTTTCGACAGCAAATAATCAGCCCGATGAAAAAACTTTTAAAGTTTTAGAAAATTATCGTATAGGTATGCCATTTTAGACAGTGTTCGATATTCTTTTTACGTCAACTTTGTTATTTTAAATAGAACCTGATATATATTTTTTTAATTCCACATGAAATTTCACATAAAATGTTGTCACAATGTCCTATACCAAAAATGAAGTATTTAAATCCAACTACTTTTGATATTTCAGTATCTTAGTTACAACATAACTGCAATTAATTATTTCAACATTAAATTAGGATAGGCCATGATTATTTCCATTATTTAAGGTGATATTTTCTTATTTTTGATATGAGTGATACACATTTTGCTTGTTGGCGGCTAAGTTTCAATCACCCCGTATGAAATATCAATGATTTACAACATTATATTTGAACATATAACTATATCCACCATTTACTTTCAATTAAAACTTTTCGCGCCACACCCTGTAGTATTTTTCGCGTTTTTCTCGCTAGCATGCATTATTTTTACATTTTACAAACATCAGCAAATTACAGTGGGATGAAACAAAATATAATATTTTCTATCCAGTCTTTATTGCAATGTGCTTGGTTAAATCTTCTGAACACATTGGAATTTTTTTCAAAGGAGCCGTCCCTTCGCCGGCACCACCTCAGCCTCCTGGGCCCGTATTCTTAAGGGACTAGTGAGAATCTCACCAATGAGATAGGTGTATTGCATGGTTGCCTAAAACATGAGAGTTTCAAATTTGTCGTATTTTTAAATGCAATAGTGAGATCTGCAATATCACCGGACGAAATCCAATACGCATGTTCATAAGCTTCTCACCGCTTTTGGCGAGATTCTCTATCGGTCCGAACCATGAGAGATTGAATCTCTCTCGTTTCAGGCAACCCGTAATGCATCAATCTCATTGGTAAGATTCTCACTAGTCCCTTAAGAATACGGGCCCAAGGCTTATTGTGGATACTCCTAGTGTTCTGAATACAGCCTATTCAGCCAATCCGTTCCCTGTATTAGCTCATACAGGTTCTTTGCTGGTTGGTTGTAGAAGTCTTCTGGAGTCATTTGGGGTCTACCATACAGTTTCTGCCTCCTGTGGTCCAGCGTCTCACAGTTGCATAGTACCTATATGCAGAGCTGTTTCGGTATCCTTTTTGCATCTTCTGCATGTAAGGTCTCCGTTATACAGTCCTATTTTGTTCAGGTGCTCCTTTGTGGGAAAGAACACATTAACACATTGGAATTAGCAATGCTCTGTGTATCATAGTGATATGCTGCGTGTGACATAGGGTCGTATGAGTCGTATGGATTTGTAATGTCTATGTATGCTGGTTTTCTATACATTGAATATTCAAGATAATTTTAAATTCTAGTGATTTTTAAATAAGCAGTACCGATAAAATTATGTTTACCGTGTTATTGTTAATTTTATTAAAAAAAATTTGTGATGTTAAAGTGAATTATACTATATAGGATTAGTTCACCTGCCAAACGTTGTTGAGAACAATTTCTCAGTTTTAACGATGACTGAAACCTTTTAAATCAAACAAGATGGAAAATGTATACCCGCACATACTTCATATATTTTGTGTTTGTTGGGTGCTTCTTTTGGAAAAAACATTTAACGGTAAGTAACTAATATTATAAATTTTCAAGATATACACACCTATAGTTTATTCATAATACATATCTTCACATGTGACAAAAAGCGGCAACATTATTAATTAATAATGTAATTAGCCCCATTCTTAAGCATCTTTGCCGGGTTACAAGTAAATTTTTTGAGTTTTTTTATATATATTTTTTGGTATTTATCATTTTAAAAGATTATTATCATGCATCTAAGCATTGCTCGAAAATTAATTTCAACGAAAAGCATATATTTTTATTGGTCTTACATAATAAAAATCTGTGTTATAATAGAACATAAATCTGTATAAGATATATCTATGTTGTTAACAAATCCATCTACTACAACTTTCAATTAATTTATTTACCAATGCTGAAGGGTTTTTTGGCATATCGTTGCGCCAAACGGAGCTAATAGAGACTTTTAGCTTGTCTCAAATTTCTCACGTATCCGTAACGAACTGCGCATGTGTAAACCCGTTACGTCTCAGCCGACACGATGCGTTGAACGTATTGTTACGTACCCTACCCCCACCCCGTATACTTAAACGTATCCGTTCCCCGACCAAAGTCAGTATTCTGTACTATTAGTGCTATTTTACAGGTCTTCTTCTTCTTTGATATTGGTTTGGTTAAATTATAACCACAATATTTTATATTTTATTTGTACTCTTACCAAAGAATAGACCCTTTTAACGGAAGACATCTTGTGGTTGCGGCGACCGTTCTCCACCTATAGATTTATATAGGAACTAATAGAAGCTAACTGTAATATTAAATGGAAACTGTAACTTGGAGCTTGGACAGGTGTACCTAAGATTACGGCAACGTTATATTTCTTCCAGAGAAATAAAAGTATAAATTGTATTTATTCCCTGGACGAGTCCCTAAAAAAAGAGAAGAAATATACCGTTGCTGTAAGCTTAGGCACAGTTGTCCAAGTCCTAAGTTACAGTTTCCATTTAATATTACAGTTAGCTTCTATTAGTTCCTATATAAATCTATAGGTAGACAACGGTCGCCGCAACCACAAGATGTCTTCCGTTAAAAAGGTCTATTGTGTTTAAGTTATGGAGTGTTAAACAGCCTCATCAACTGATTATTTTAATATCGCCCCCATTTTACGTTTTAAAAAATATAATAAAGAAACTTTGAGGTTATACAATTAAAAATAGAAGCAAACCAAACGTTTTCTGCTATAAAGGTCTTTACGTCAACGTAATTCCAATACGGATACGTGTAAAAACTTATGACAAGCTAAAAGTGTCTAATAAGTATTCTCGATACCAAAAAAGTTTACATTCAACATATGGCTTTGGATAGTTGACCAACTGTCCATTTTTTGAGTGACTGAAAAAATACCAAATATTCACAATTATTTATTATTGTTTACTGCATATATATTGTTTATACACAAAGTAAATCGTATGTTGTTAAAAAATAATTTTATCATTTATATATTAAAAAATATGAGTGGAATCGAAAATTATAGGTAAATTTTGAATAAATCCTACACAATTTCAATTAATATTAAAAATAATGATCGAACAATATTAAATGTACAATATAAACATTCTGTATTTCAAGTTAATGTCTAGTCACCTTCAGGTAAGATTTACTACAAGAAAAAGCAGCAGTATTATATACTGGTTTTTGTAAAGTATTATCACAGTTTCCTGTAATATTGTCGTATTGGTGTTAAATATCTTGTAGATATGCCAGACCCGTTTGATTTTGAAGTGTAGTTCATTATCCGTCGGGACCTATGGCCTGGGAAGTAGTTGTTGCTTCTTAGTTGAACGGTCACTGTCTTTGAAAAATAATTTTCAAAACTTTTTATAAAGCGTTAGAATAATTATTATTCTACGATATCTACTGTGTTTGTAATTGACTTAATGACCATTAAGTTGTCTAGCATTGACTCGTACTTGAACTCTGGACAAAAGATTCAGTTTCAATAGTATCTTGATTCTGATTAATTTTTTTATAAATCCTTTGATGCGGTTAAACTTTTTATTCAGTTTTAAATATGTTGCCGTTTCTTGGATAAAATGTATAAAATGTCTATTTGTTATTGTTCTTAAATTGTATTTTAGATCCTAAAGTTCCTGTGGGCGAATATAAAAGTGGTTTGCCTGACTATACAATGGAACAAGTCGCTCAGCATAAAACAAGGTGAGTTTATAAATGTCCAGAAATAGGGGCCAAATAATTTATCATACAAAAACCAAGAGTAATGTTTAAGTGATTAAGGTTACAAAATGAATGCAAGATATTTAACTTGTGCGTATTTAAAGCTGGTGACCGTTTGCTGACCTTAAATTTATATTGGAAGATTTGAAAGACAATAAATTAAATAAATCATATAAACCAAACTAAACTTGGTCCATCCATTCATACGCTTTGGTTGTGCACAACATCCCAGGCACTTGAACTGAATCTTTGTACCATTGCCCATGTTATCTACCTACTTCCATTCCAGAAGCTTCGTGTCTTCATCTATATAGGCCACCAGTTTATCTGGAGGGATCTTCAGTAATTGTGATAGATGTGTTATTTCCACTCCAAAGTACTTCCGTGTAAGTTCTCGCAGAGGCAGAGTATGTGAGTAGGTGTTTCATGGTAGAGTTCACATTTTCTGCACATACATTCATTAACTTTGCCCATCCTGTGCAGATGCTTCCTCAGGAAACAGTGTCCAGTTACCAGGTCGGTTACAGGTCGGTAACTGTCTTCAAATTTCTCTTACCCTAACTTATTCAGTAGACTCTTAGTATGGAGGTGTCCTTGTGTCAGCCTCCATTTGATTAGATTTAAGTAGAACCTGGATGTTAGTGAATATTTTAATTTTTTGTCCGGTATATCCTCTTCTGATGTTTTTATCAATGCATCAGGCTATAGCGGCAATCGTCTCTGCTTGAAACACAGTTGTGTATCGACCAACGCTAAGAAACAGTTTCTTCCTAGGTCCACTTATACCAGCCCCATCAGTGCCATGGTTTGTTTTGGATCCATCATGATTTCTCCAGAATTATCTGGATGCATCACCTGTTCCCTGGATGGGATGATGATATTCACAAATTCCTAATAAGTAAAGAAGGCCCGCCTCAATGTGTCCAATTTAATGAAAAAATGTCCATCATACATGTTATTTTAGAAGGTCCCCAGTTTGCAATCCAGTGGAGACAGCATAATAAAATATATATTATATTAGCCTTTACATTTCCGTAGAAATGATTAGCGCTCCATCTTGGAGGTCTTAGATTCCTTTATTGCGGTGAATCACTCCGCCTTGTTATCTGAGATCTCTTCTTCTTCATAGTTTTTTGTTTTTTTGCCTTGTCTACAATTTCTCTCCACTTCTTTCTGTCCTGGCACAGTTTATTCCAGTTTCTAATATCAAGAGTTCTAATGTCTTCGATTATTTGATTCCCCCATTTTTTTTTGGCCTTCCCCTTGGTCTTGTTGTTTGTGGTGTCCATGTAGTGATTTTTCTTATTAGCTCTTCTGGTTGTCTGCGGTGAATGTGTCCCCACCACCGTAGTCTTTGGGCTTTAATTACATTAACGATATCTTCTCCTTCTAGAATATCTTCAATCTCATTATTGTATAGGCTCCTGTACTGATCGTTGTCTATTCCTTTAGGGCCGTTGATTCTTCGTATGATTTTCCTTTCGAATGTTTTTAGTTTTTCTATGTCCTTGGCTGTAAGGCACATGGCTTCCGCTGCATATATGTTACAATTGGGCGTATTGACGCTTTATATACTTTCAGCCTTGTTTGTTTACTCAAATTTCCATCTTTCAGTAATTTTTTGTACTTCCAAAACATCTTATTGCGTATCAGTATTCGCTGGGTTATTTCCTCGCTTCGATTGTTATTGCTGGTAATAATTACCCCTAGGTACTTAAAGACTGACACTTTTTCGAAACAATTTTCCCCTATTCTTATCTCTTTTATGTTCGGTTTCACTTTTCTTGAGCATATGAGATATTTTGTCTTCTCTTCGTTAATTTGTAATCCTCTTTTCCCTGCTTCTCTGATGAGAGTTAACAATGCGTTTTCCATGCTTCTCTTGTCTGTTGCCATTAACGCTATATCATCGGTATATGCTACTACCTGCGTCGAAGCAATTCGACTTATTTCAGTCTGCCTTACTGCTCCGTCTAAAGCAATGTTGGAGAGTGTGGTGGATGGGGCGTCTCCTTGTCTTACTCCTGTTTCAATCGAGATTTCTTCCGTGACTCATTCTCTTGTTATTACTCTTGCCTTTGATTGTTCCATAGACATTTTTGTTAATCTGATCAGCTTTGATGGTATTGCCAACTCTTCCATATCCTGTAATAGTGTACTTCGGGAGACACTGTCAAATGCTTCTTTGAAATCTATAAATATTACCATGCTCGTAGCATTTTTCTATTGTCTGTGTTACAATGTGTATTGCATCTGTGGTCGACCTATTTTCCCGAAATCCATGTTGGTATTGTCCAATTGTTCTTTCAGCGTAGAACCCCCAAAACTTTACAGTTAACTCTCAAACATGTACAATTAGTAATTTTACTGATACCCTTTACCCTTGTAACTCCTGAACTGCCAAAATAACCCTAGTGGTTGACGCAGTATATGTTAAATAAAAAATCATCATTTATTTTATTAATAGAATATTTTGTACAACGTTTTACAATAATTTTCCCTTCTTAAAATTGCTTAACAATTTCTAGAGAAACTAAAGTGTGGATGACATACAAACAAGGGGTATACGATGTTACCGATTATCTTAAACATCATCCTGGTGGGGAAGACAATGTTATGATGGCTGCTGGTGGTCCATTAGAGCCCTATTGGTCCATATATACCCAGCATCATGTGGACAGTATTTTTGGTATTTTAGAGAAGTATCGCATAGGTAATTCAGCAAATATATTTTAAATAATTATAAACTTCAATTCACATAGTAATATAGAGTGAGCATTCAGTGACAAATATCAAACATCAAGTAATTTAACATTATTAAAATTTCATCTTCCATAAATACATTTTATTTTCGTGAAGTTTATCAAGCTGGAAACATTTTCTGAAAGCTGCTACTAAACAAAGCAAAGCATGCAACATTGCAACTGCACTTGAATCACAGACGTCTCTGACAGTGAATGCTGCTCGCGCGTTGCTAGGCGACGACCGACCTTTGCAATAAACACACCCTTTTCCCATAAGAAGAAGCTACGTGAAGTTTGCCAACTGTCTTGCGCAGAAATCAAAATTGGTCTTGTTTATCTATGTCGCCTCGTAACGACAGTTTTATGCCATTGGTGTTACAATGGGTAATTGAAAGTATAAATATTTTAGCGATACGATAGTATTTTCATATACCAATGTCTATTGTATGTGTAACTTTCTCGAAAAATAAGCTTGAAATCATTCCCAAATGTTTTATTTAAACTATACAAACGGTAAATAAGTTTTTAATATTGTTATTTTGTGTTAACCTACAAAATGTGAAGACGTTACGCTACTGATTTAAAGTCGAATGTCAATTTCACAAAATGGCGCTGGTTTTGACAACTGCAAGTTCGCGCATACGACTGCAACTTCAAATGCTTCTTCTTACGTGAAACTAATAATACGAGATGATAGTGACAGATGAGTACGTATTACACAATACGAACTACCGAGAACTGTCAAAAATTAATTTTAGATCTGTCAAATAGGTAGTCGTTTCTCTATTGACCGAATATTGGGATCTTGTATTCCTATTGGATGTAATAAGGTGATTTGTGTCAAATTAAATTGTCATTTTCTCAGGTGTCGATTTCTTTACAATTATTTTTCAAACATCTTGACAAAGGTAATAAGCGACAGAGGTAAAAAATCATACATGCAGTCTATAATGGAATTTAGAAAACACAACAATTCAACAGAAGACACAAAACATAGAAAATGTAGCTCGTTAAATTTTAAAATGTTTATAAGAATTGCATAAAATAATTCATCTTTTGGATGGTAATGGCAGCGCAGATTGAACATTTAAAAATACCATTTATTCATGCAATGACAAATATTTACAAGGTGAAGTATTTTAACAACCTACTAAAATAAACAAAAAGTGGAGTACAAGATGGGATATTTCAATCAATTACGTGTCAAAACTAATAAGTGAAAATGAAGAGAAATGAAGAATGGAACAAGAATAAAGAAAATATGTGTGTAAACTTTGATTCAAAGAAGAATGGGCCAGAGGCGTCACAGCCTACGTCATCGTTTCGAGGCTGGCGTTTGGTGAGTTAATTGATATTGCAGTGGATTGGAGAGAGAACGCACTAAATTCTGTCTTAGTTTGTCTGTACAGAAAGTACGAGGAGTAATAAACCCTAATTAAGTAT
>CAJUYG010000592.1:0-62543 GCA_910591675.1 Galerucella calmariensis
ACCATATTTTCTCAAGCAACCTAATACTACGTTATTTGTAATTTAATTATCTTTATTTTAAAATTGGTTCCAATTGATAGACAGAAGAGTGCAATTACTAATTTCAACTCACCTGTTTGGACGCGGCTGCCAGGTAATAGGGACCAGAAAAGGGGAGGCAACTGAGGTGTTGCATATTGTGTGCATTATAAACTTTCCACTGAAATTGGTTTTATTTGGTAGACACGCCGGTGAACTTTTCAAAAAATAATAATTTTTTATAATTTTAATTAATTATAGCCTTGACCATTTCCCAAAGGGTTGCCATATCAAATTATGTTTTTAAACATATTTCCTCCAATAATATGTCATTTTCATCCGGTAGACAAATCGGTGAAGGACGATCTTGCTTCGGATCCTCTACTATTTCGGAGACTGCTGAAAAAATTTGGCCAAAAAGGCACTTGTTGACTAGATTATAAGTAAATCTTATTTGAGGCTAATAATCTATAGGCTTATTTAAAAAATGTAAATTTCTGTCAAAACTTTCAAATGATTTACTATGAATATTTAATTTGTTCTTTTAAAGTGATGGAATATTATTCAAGATGTTAGGTTTTTTTCTGGTAATGAAAACAATTTTTACCCAAATAGCATCGTTATATTTTATGACAAAATATTATATTGTGCTTCGTAAACTTTTATAGTTTCTGAAGAACTATTGTATGAAGGTGTGCATTAGGAAGAACAAATTTTTTCACATTAAAGAAATTACACTAGAATAAATCATTTTTTATATCAAAATATCCCAATATTTTTACGTTAATATGGCTTCTTAATAATAAATGAGCAATGTTAGTTTTAAGCAAAGGGGGGTCAAACAATCAGTTTATTTGTCTATAAATAACTCTTCTCTCGGTGTATACATTTTTCCCAAAAAACGACTCATTTCTATGGGTTCAATCTCATTCTGGCATAAAAGAAAACGAGGAAGTCGATCAATTAGCTGTAGAAACAACATCTTAAGAAGAAGCACCAAAATTCTCTACACTGACCACATTAATGCAATCAAAAAACATATATTCAATTCTTGGCAAGTAGTACGGAATCATACGACATTCAAACTAAAAGAAATTGAGCAGCAATACCAGACAAACGAAGAGATCAAGTCTTGAACCGCCTGCGTATAGGTCACACACTCTTTTCGCACCAATATCTCCTCAACAAAGAACCACCACCAGAATGTATAAAATGGCTGTCAGCATAAAACATCGTTTGAAACGCCAATTGCATAAGCCGGTCGTTAGGAGGTTACATATATAAACAAGATCGATTTTGGTTTCTGCGCAAGTCAGTTGACAAACTTCACGTGGCGTCTTTTTATGTCAATTGTCACAAAAGAACTAACCAGAAAAGGAATTTCTGGCAAAAACATAACAATCTGCACTGATAGTAGACAAGCCCTATTAGCCTTGAACAGACAACGTGTCATATCGGGGCTAGTACTAGAGTGCCACCAAGATTTAGCTAACGCCTCGGCAGATAACAATATTATCCTGAGATGGGTTAAAGGGCACGACAGAAGTAAAGGTAATCGCATTGCCGATTTTTTAGCCAGGGAAGCGGCTGGACTAAAAATTTTAGGACCCAGTGACATCTACGGCCTAAGGACTTCGACGATTGCGGAACTAGCTAAACGTTACACCCATGCTCAATCCCTTAAGAGATGGGATGGAATCAAAGGATGCAGTCTTGCCAGGATCACCCTGGTCGACCCTGGGAAGCTGGCGCCGAAGAAATATTTGGCGATGACCAGGAAAAACCTACGTTTAACAGTATGATTTCTGACTGGCCACTGTCAACTAAGGAAACAACTACATACTATGGGGCTAGTGGACACACATGTAGGATGTGTGAACAGGAAGATAAAACTGTCAGGCATGTCTTATGCGAGTGTCCGGAGCTATCGTCAATAAGAGAGTGTGTGTTCGGTGAGTCTTGGCCTACACCTGGCGGTATGGCGCTGGTTTCTTTGAACAGACGTTAACCGCGGCAGGCGACGTTTAGACGTTGCGGCTCGCGTTCACACGTCATCGTTAGCGGTTCAGTGGTTTCTCTAGAATCAGTTCAATGAGAGGTATCGATTGAGGTTGACGTCTTTTGAAAACTTATTGGACTACAACAATGCACAAAATGTTGATAGCAGTGTTACTTGAAGAAGAGGAAGATGATGAATTAATAATGTTGAAAAAAAGGAGAAAGACGAACAGTATGAAGGAGTATTTCGCAGCTTGATTTACACCTACCTTAAAAGTGATAATGAAAAATTTACAGAATATTTTAGACTGTCTGAACAACAGTTTGCAACATAAAATTGGATGGCTTCGCACTAGTTCTATTAACAATTCGTACTGTTCTTTTTTCATTATGTTGTCGTCCGTCATAACGTCTACCCGCCAGAATGGTTCGAAATAATATGAACAGACAGCCGTAGGCCGTAGCGGGTACACGTCGCCCGTTGACGCCAGCAGTAACCGACGGCGTTTCTATGAAACCGGCTCCATATTCTTTTGGGCAGAGCATTTGAACATCCACGGCGGCCGTTACCCGTAGCGGCTGACGTCTGTTCAGAGAAACCAGCGCCTATAAAGGAGATGTCTCCTAGTGACCTGTACATCTTCCTGGGAAGGCAGGATGGACGATGACCTAGGAGGACAACTCCTCGGGACGATGTACAATGGGTCACATGTGGCATAAGTGCTGTGAGCCTACACTCACCCTCCCTTCTCTGCAGATACAGATACAGAACACCAATGGGAAGAGCCGGTCGTTACGAGTGTAATGAAAGTATCGTCGATGGATACTTGGTAGATTAAAGATGTGGAAGGGCCTCTGAATATGTGGTGCTGCTGGTCACTCGGTGGGTCATCTTACAGGAATAAAACAACCTACTGTAGCACTGGGACATGTTCTGTTTATTACTTTAACTTACTATTATACATTAAACTATTATTATTACTAACACTAGTATTAATAGTAATGGTAATCATAATTATAATGAGAATCGATAATAAGAATGCCATTAGATTGGCTTTTAAAACACTATCGTTAGCATATTTATACGGCGAGTCAAGTTCATCATAAGTAAATATAAATAATACTATTTATGTTTATTTCACGCTCTGAACTTGACTTCGTACGTGCAACCTTCCTACTTCATATTTATGTAACGATTCATGATTTATTGAAATTAGCTTCAAGGGAATTTATGTCTTTTAATTAAATATTTTATAATAATAATTTAAATAATAATAATAACTTAATATTTAATAACTTTATATTTTGACCAAAAGGCATCACATGAGGTTACTTAATTAAAAAATTCCGATTTCGGTTTCTGCGCAAGTCAGTTGGCAAACTTTACGTGGCTTCTTATGTGGAACGGAGTCTAAATAATAAGCTCTTCTTTAATTTTAGGTTGGTACTATTGCGGGAAATTTGATGATCAAACATAAACATAAGGATTTTCCATCAGATATATTTATGCTTCTAGAAGTCATCAGCGCAACTTTAGAAATAAGTAGGGACATAAAAAATCTGAGTTTCAAATTGTTTTTGGTATACCGTAAACGAATATTATTGAAAATAAATATATTTGATATTATGTATTAACCTATTATTAATTTTCAGTTGATGTTAATGGAAAGCAAATCTTTGTCAAGCCAACTGAATTCTTAAAAATGAATATGGACAACAAGATTATAAGGAAACTACATTTTCCTTATCTTTCCGATGACTATTATTTTGACAGTTACAAGGTAGTGTACATATTTAATATTTAAATATTTACTCGCAAATGCATATTTGTTTTTTTGTCTCTTAATCTTGCTTTTAAATTTAGTTTTTCGTACAGTGACTGTAAGTATAGTCACTGTAGTTTTTCGTAGTTTAGAGCGCCCACTCTATCTGACGGTATAGAAAATGCAACCGGCTTGTTATACATTGTTTTATAAACTAACTTTCTATTACACTGTTTTAGTTTAGAGGTTTTAAAACATTCACCTTGGTCCTTTTTAGGAAAAAATGTGAGAAAACCCTTTACTTTAATATCCTTTTTTGCTTAAAATTCACTGAGGGACATAACAGTCTTGATTGGCAGTTACTATTCTTATATAGATTTTTCATATGGCAAAAACGAATACCATTTAGATTTTGACGGGGTACAAGAGAAGATCACGATCCCTCTAAGCCTAGGAAATCATGTTACTGTCTTTCAGGCAGAGGTAATAGCGGTGCAATGTAATGCAGAAGAGTTGATGATACAGGAGGTGGACAACCAAAGAATCGTCATCTACTCCGACAGCCAAGCAGCACTTAAGGCGATACTCTCCTATATGATAACATCAAATTTGGTGTGGGAGTGTCGCAAGGCCCTCAACAGTCTGGGTAGTCATAATAGAGTGAGCCTAGCCTGGATACAAGGCTACCAAGGAATGAAAGGCAACGAATTAGCCAAGCAGGGAGCAACGGAGGTCATGATAGGGCCAGAACCTTCCTGTGGAATTCCTAAATGCCTAAGTAACGAGAGCATTCACAAATGGATAAGCAGCCAGGCGTTGCGCTGGTGGTATGAAGCCCTAGGACAAAGGCACGCAAAATTATTCCTTAAAAGCCCTTCGGCCAAACTGTTACACGACCTACTATGTCAAAGTCGAGAAACGACGAGGATGATGGTGGGAATGCTGACCGGACATTGTAGACTGAGGAAACATATGCATACAGTTGTCCTAGCAGATGACAGCCTATGTAGGTTCTGCCAGGAAGAAGACGAAACCGCGGAGCACATACTCTGTGAAAGCGAAGGCCTAGCAAGGGTGTGGTTTCACTTACTCGGAGAAGAAAAACCGAGGACAGAGAGCTACGCAAGGGAGACGGTATCCAGGCTATTAAGTCTAATAAAAAGAATAAAGCTAGATATCGAATATGGGGAGGACCACAATAGATCTGCAAAGGTCGCAGTGGGTTAGGACAAAGAGCCACTCCAATTCTAATATAATCTAATCTAATCTAGGTTTTGATTCCTTTTCAAATTATAACGTACAGCTGATGAGCTTAGAGATGTTCCTGTTCACAAAAATGTAGACATTCGATGCCAGTATAACATGCAGCCGTCTCATTATTGTTATTACCATCTTTACTATATGGATTGTTAAGTTTGGGCATGCATGCCGACTATGCCGACTGTCCGACATTTCCGCCGTAGCCCTATACAGAATTGAAGATTAGTTTGCCTACTTGTAAATCAACGATTGTCTCTCATTTTTGCACTACTGCGTTTTGTAAGGATCAGTGCAATAAAGTATAATGTCTAAACTGAAATCAAACATTAGAAATCTTGAGACAAAAAAGGCGAGGTTATTACCCAAGAAAGGAGAAATATTGAGAAGGTTATGAAACAATGTAGAACAAAGTAGTTCAGTTGTCACCAGCACGGCGCTACAATCTTAATTTGTATCCCCAATACTACAAAGATAGACATAAATTTAGTTTTTTTCGTTTCAGATAATGATGCGGTCTCAAAATACTCGTAGTTTGGTAAATGCTGCATTTCTTTTACAAATTTCAAAAGAAAATATAGTAAAACAAGCGAGGATTGTTATTGGCTGCTTAGGTTCGAAATTACATGCGTCAAAAACTGAGAATGTGATAATTGGAAAATATATTTTCAGTACAGAAACTTTGCAGTTGATTTTAAAATCTCTGGATAAAGAAATCCATCCGGATCCGAAATTAAATTTAATGGGTCCTACGCCAGAATATTTAAAAAAATCTGTTATTAGTTTATTTTATAAAGTAAGTATCTACTTACTATTTTTTTTTTCATTTCATTTGTTTATTTTTGTGATAAACTGAATTTTTATCATTATTATCTTCAATGTATACCGCGATTTGGTAACGCAATGCACTATGCACAGAAATAAATTGATTTTTTCCACGAGAGCTTATTTTCCCGACATATTCCAACGTTGCCAAGTTTAGTAGTAACATAACAATATTGAAGTAAATATGTAAATATTAGAAAATAAGAAATAGAAAACTAAAAAAAACAAGAAAACCCAGGCCCAGACCCGGTTGATCAAAGTGTAACTATGTATAAAAATATCAGAAAATAAGAAATAAAAAGCAAAAAAACCCGAGTCCTAACCGGGTTTCGAACCTACGACCTCTGAGATGTTAACTCAATACCTTAGCAACTGCGCCAATCAGCTCACATTCAGTCACATCGAATAGAAGGTTAAATACTGCTTGGACGCATGCGCACCTCAACTACTAAATTTAACGTGGTGGATGGAATCTGTCGGGAAAATAAGCTCTCGTAATTTTTTCCTACTTCTGGGACGATATGCCATAAAGTGCTTGAGCAGCTTTCACAGTGCATCTGTGCGCGAGCTGAAACATCCAAAGACATAGTGCAGTGATGATGCTGGTGATAGACTTGTGCCTCATAAGTTTGATAATACTTTTGAGAAACATATGAAGATTATAACATTATAAATATAAAAATTTATTATAAGCCACGATGGGGATCGTTTTCCTTTTCTTTTAGTTTTCATGGGAATAAAATTAAATACAGATTGCGAAAAGTCTATTCGAGCCATGCGATTTACACAAGTGCGACAAGGAAAATATGGGAAAAACACTTGAGAGAGAGAGAAGAATAATTGTGCGCAGTCAGCTGTTGCCAAATGTATTTATCTGTAAAAATGATTCCCAATTTTTGTCGGCAACAATGTTAAATACCAATAATTGTTAAATCGAAAGCAGTGTATAGATTTTATTTATTGCACATTGTTATTTGTCCATTTATTTTCTTGATCTATATAATTTTATTCTTATCTGTGTTGATCTCACTTAGGTAATTTCCAAAAGTCAATAATATAACCAATCTCGAATTTCTCCCAATAAATACGGCGGTATCCCGTATTAAAAGTTAAATGCAAAATAAGATAATTATTCCTTAGAAAGTACCAAACATTTTAAACTGGCAGCGCTGTTTTCATCAGATTGGTAGCTGGAACTGAAAACATGCCCAACACTGACTGCGAACAATTACTCTTCTCTCTCTTTCAAGTAGTTTTGCTCATATTTTCCTTGTCGTACTTGTGTAAATTATATGGCTCGAATAGACTTTTCGCGATCTGTATATTACTAACTAACTGTAAATTTTTTCTATTTAAAAAGTAATATGAGAAGATCACACAAAGTAAGGGTCCAAACAGTAAATTCAGTTGAATGATATGTTGTTTGGCAGCATGCCCTTGAAAAACTTGTGAAAGTTATCTTCCCATCCAAAATTAAAAAGGTTAATTTTAAAAAACTAATAACTTATTAAATTGTAAAATGAATGAAACATAGAATGTATACATTTATTAATTATATATTTTTTGAAAGTATATCTTAAGCATCACTCCAGAAGATCTTTTATCACCACAAAGTGTTTCTGGAAAATTTAAATTAAAACGGCCGATATCAACGGGACAACAATTATATGAATCGAAGGAATCCATGTATCCAATATCTTACCCTGCTAAGAAAGTAGAAGCGTTGATTCAAGCTACCGGTAAGTAAGACTCTATTGTTGTGCTCTTTTTACGGAATTTGTTCGAGCAAATCAGTTGCTCTGTTCACTTAGACTGAACTCAGACGGACCTCAGCGACGCGTCACGACAACTTCATAAATGTGGTTGTGGCTAAACTCAGACGGACCACAGCGACGCGACTAGTTTATGTTTCTGTTGTCGTCATCTGTCGTTGAAGACGACTTCAATTAACGACAGTGGTGTTCATCAGTTTCAGTATGGAGGAACGAGGAGTGGCCAGTTGTCGCATTGCGAAGGTGGTCTGTCGTCCATGTGTTTTGCTTTGAATCACTAACAACGACAATTTTGTGGGTGATATCCAACGAGGTGAAAGAAAAAGGAGGGAAGGTGAGCGTGGTAGTGATTTAACCAACTTTCGACGGAAGTCGCCATATTGAGAAGACACATTAGTGACATTAGTCATCAATTCTTGTGTCAACATATATAAACTTAAAATAAGTACTGAAATGTGTCAAATTGAAAAGCCACGTTGAAAAAATAGTGATTTTCAGTATAAGAAAGGTTAATTATGATTATTAATATGAATTTAAGTTGTATTTAGTTGTACAATAGTGTTTGGAGACTGCTTTAATTCAATATATAGCACCTTAAAAAGATGTATACAAGAGTTTTTTGTTTCCCCTAATTGAATAATTTAATGTACGCCTCTGCTTTGTTTACGCTTCAACGGAAGTCGGCCATATTGAGAAACCACTTTGGTCGATGATTCTTTATACTGTTTTCAGTAGTAATAACCCAAGGACATTGATAATTGTTCGAAAAAATTTTATGACAGATTTCGAAAGCTTGTTGCTTGGAAACAGACCGACGCCGTAGGCGGAGGTCTGTTGCCTACAAGCAACAAGCTTGAGAAAGTTGTCATAAAATTTTTGAGCATTTATCAATGTCCGAGGGTTATTCGGATAGAAAATTTTTTACCAATCATAGAATGACAACCAAATCGTGACATTTCCAAATAATAAATATTTGAAACTTCAAAATCGAAATAAATCAATAGGTATGTGTCCATAGCAACGTGAAAACAGCCCATGGTCTGTTTTCAGTGTAATGTGGACATGATTGGCTGAGATTGTTCATATGATATAAAATGAAGAAATTTGATTGGCTCTTGGAATTGTCAAAAAATTTTCAGTAGTAATAGCCCAAGGACATTGATAATTGTTCGAAAAAATTTTATGACAGATTTCGAAAGCTTGTTGCTTGGAAACAGACCGACGCCGTAGGCGGAGGTCTGTTGCCTACAAGCAGCAAGCTTGAGAGAGTTGTCATAAAATTTTTGAGGATTTATCAATGTCCGAGGGTTATTCGGATAGAAAATTTGTTGTTTCAGTATTACAACCAAATCGCGACATTTCGAAATATTAAATATTGTAAACTTCAAAATCGAAATAAATCAATATGTATCCATAGTAACGTGAGAATTGCCCATGGTCTGTTATCAGTGTAATGTTGACATGATTGGCTGAGATTGTTCATATGATATAAAATGAGGAAATTTGATTGGTTTTTGGAATTGTCAAAAAATTTTCATTGTTATGTTTTCTCCTCTCTCTTTTACCTCCATGGTGATACCGGCCAAGGTAGCAACCGTCGCTGAGATCAACTACAAAAAGTCGTTCGTCTGAGTACTAGCTGTTTTAATTCTATTGCATTTTTAAGGAGGAGGAGGAGATTATCTTTATTGGTTACCCAAATGGCTAACGACCGAGGTCTTTCTGCCACAGATTTTTACAATTTTCTTGTATAACATTTTTTTTTTAAATTTTAATATAACCACAATTATGTAGTTGTCGTGACGCGTCGCTGTGGTCCTTCTGAGTTTAGCATTAAGGTACGTTTTCCTCCACATTCGCCAGTCGCTAGTAGCCGCGAAAAAGTAGCGACGACTTAATCGCCAAGACACCAGGTATTCATGTATTTAAGCGAGAGTGTTTTCCTACTCGCTACTGAGTAGGTGCTACCCATTTAGTCAATATTCGCACAGTGTTTTGTCAGTGGTTGAAACAAATTGCAAAGAGAAGACAAGAATCACAAAAAATTGATAAAAATAAATCTAGAGAAACGCGTAATATTAAAAAGGTCAAACAACAGTATAGTCCAACAGTTATCAGCCTGCCTAAAGCACCTCCTAAACGGGCAATATTTTTAGTGCAATATGTGGCTGCATTATTGGCAACTATAGCCCAGCCAGCATGACAACATTTCAATTGTAGCATATGGCTCTGCCATATATATTTTGGCAATACTGTTTGCAATACTATGGCCCATTAATGAAAATAATTTGTTTAGTAGTCTAGAAATAAGTCTTAATAACAAGTTAAAACTACCATTTCACTAGTTTACCGCCAGCTTTACCGGCTTTCTTCTTTTCCACCTCATTATTTGCCTAAGTTGTCAAGTTTCTGAATTTTTTGTGGGTCTCATCACTTGATATACCAAATCCTTCGGCGATAATTACCTATCCATCTTTTTTAGCATTTCTGTCTTTATAAATTCCGGTTTCCACATTCTATAACTCAGGATGTAAATGTATTTCATTAATAAACTCAATAATCTTTTCATTCGACCAAATATTAGTCATTTTTCATAGCAACAACAACAAACGAACGCCAAAACAAAGTAAAATCGCTGGACAATCGTCCGGCAACTCTTGCTGCAACCAATTAAAGCATAGGCAACACAAAACATGTGTAGCTATATGGCCGTGAAAATATTGTCAATATATTATCTAGTCTGGCTGTTATTGCTGGCAATGTTGCCAGCCACTGTGTTGCAGCTACATATTGCACTAAAAATATTACCCGTTTAAAAGCACTTTAATAAAACGACTGGAAGAATGAAGGAAAGACCTAAAACGGCTAATGAATTTGTACCCAAAGCTCACATTAAAAAGCCTAGAAGGCCTTACACCTCATCAATTTGTGTGTATATTGAGGTTCCTCAAAATTTGATATTAATATAGGAGATTCACTTTTCACAAATTCAAAAATGATCTCTAAGAAACTACATATTTTAGCAGAGAGTTAAAAGTTTAAGCTTGTAGGTAACGGATGTGTTGCAAAATACCTTGGATTTTGATTTTATAGATATTTCTGACAACATTTTTATATACAGTGTGACCCATTTTGTTTGGAAGCACCACTGTTTTTGTTAGATTCAGTATCGAAAACAGTATTTTGGCACACATTTTCATAGCTTGATTACTATTTTCAAAACTCTCTATGTTAATTTTTCTTTGCCAAAAAAGACGAAAGTACATTAGGCATTTTTTTTCTAAAATATGACTATACCACTGAATTCAGAATCATTACAAATGTAAACTACCAAAATTTTATAAGAAAATTTTGATTAACGACAAAGTTATTGCAACATTAATTTGGAAAAAGCCGGAATTGACCGATATTGATGTTCAGATATTGTTATGTGCAGCTTCTTCGCGTATACGACTGCAACTTCTAGAATCTAGTGGGTTCTTCTTGTGTGAAACGGAGTCTACTTTCGACTTTTTTGGCGAAGAAAAGTTAACATAGAGGGCCTTGAAAATAGTAATTGAGCTATGAAAATTTGTGCCAAAAGTATTTTGGTACTGAATCTAATGAAAAAAATTAAATAAAATCGGTTAAGAAATGCGATTTAAAGGTACATTTACATTCAATTACGCGCGTGCTTAAGCTTAAAATTTGCTCGCTTGACATATGACGTCTCCATGTATCCATTTACATTGAAAATTTCACTTTTGCTTAAGCAGTGAAATTTTCAATGTAAATGGATACATGGAGACGTCATATGTCAAGCGAGCAAATTTTAAGCTTAAGCACGCGCGTAATTGAATGTAAATGTACCTTTACAAGGGGTGCTTCCAAACAAAATGAGTCACACTGTATATTTTTGGCATTGAGATACGTCAAATTCTATCTTATAAGCTCTCTTACATATGCCTCTAATTCCTTGAAGTTGTCTCATTGCAAAACCAAATGTATCAAAGTGACATTAATAATATTTGGGAAGGTATGTATTATAGATTTATGTTTCTTAAATGAAGATCTATTTACTCAGAATCTGCAATATTTTTAAACCAACCATACCGGAATTGTACTCCCATCTCTATATTTTCTTGGCAAAGTGGAAAATAAAACAATCATCATCCAGTTTCTATATTTTTCTTTAATATACAAACCTACTCTACATTTGGCTCATGAAATTAAATACATTTGAACAAATATAATAATCATGACTGGAAGTTGTCCCTCATGGGTAGAATATGTCACGGCCGAAAGAAAATATAATCAATCGGTTGAAATAAGTTCACAACCGATTAAAAATATTCCCCACCGGGAGAAGACATCACAAATGTCCCCTAAAATCTTCTACCGGCTGCACCCTGCCAGAAGTAGGTCTTTACTAGCAAAGTGCAGTTATAAAAATAGTTATAAAAACAGGATAAAATACATTCAAAATAGCAATTATAAAAACGGAATGGAATATATTAACATGTACAAGAAAAATTAGAAAATATTGGGTAAAACAAATATAACAGCATGCAGATAAAAAATTTTTAAATTAAAATATTAATTCTCTAAAATCACCACTACTTTACCTGTCCCTACAACACCCAAGCTTGAGCATCTAAGTTTTAAACCCATTTAAGGAAAACACTATAACATGTGGATTTTGGGATACGCCATTGGCTTTTGGTATTTTTGATTCATTGGTACCTACTAGTTAGGCCACCACGAATTTGTCTAGTAGAATATTGTTAGGTTGTGGGAGAAAGACAAAGTGATCTCCTTGATTACTTTGAATAGGAAATTTTTGGAATCGGCATTTGATAGAAATCAAGAATCGAGGTAGGTTTTATCTATACCTTGTGGTAATTTCTTTGATATTGGTTAAAAACCCTTAGTAATCCCAAATTGGTGATTTGTGTGGAGTATAAGGTGAGCAGCCTCGTAAGATCTTATCTATTCAAATTGATTTATCCATTTTTTTTGCCATCCCAAAATCAAAGATGTGTTTTTTTTTTGTTTATTAAAAATAGTTTTCTTTTTAGGGTTCTAAGGTAGTTTTAGAATAGATTTCGTAACATAGTACCTAACATAGTAACATAGTAAACATAGTAACATAGTCTATTACTCTTTTGTTGTGTAAGACGTATGCTTAATTTTGAATATACACTCCACGCCCAAAACAACAGAAAACAATGCCTTATAGTAGAACTGCATTGCATTGATAAGACACAAGAGGGTATCCTAGAGACGGAGGGAGGTCAGAAGTTTAAGTACCTAAAAGAACGAACAACGAACAGGCCAGAATTTTCTTTATTTTTACTTTCGTTATTTGCTTTATTGTTTGTTATTTTGATTATTTAATCAATTTACTTATTATTTATGAAATCTGAGGGAAATTGTATTTTCGGTTTAAGCCATATTACTTAAGATAAACCAAAATTTCATCATAAGCAAATTTACAATCCTACCGTATAATAGGTACACAAAATATAATATTTTTTTGAGAATGTAAACTATAGTACTATAGTGTTGAAAAGTCACTATTGTCATCATATTTGGAAAAATCTCTAAGGATTTATTATCTTACTAATTAAGAATTAAGTAACTTAATTTCTCACTTGAATATTTTAATAAAATCCATCAGAGTGTTAAACTCCTTGTTATAAGTAAACTGTTTACTCAAATTTGATTAAAGGATTGATCTTTGCTATTATTAAAATAATAATTTTATTTAAATTTTGACCTCACCTCTTTACTAAAGTTTTTTTTTATATTTTGCAATTTAGTAAAATCTATATATATACTTTTCAATAACTTGGTTTTGTCTATAAAACTGAAATTGCATGACGCCGCGGGTTATGTGCGATGTATTCCTTACTCACCCCCCAAAAATGCTCTCCGACAAACAGCTGCCGTTCGCACTTATAACCTTCAGATTTCAGATTATCTTTAATATAGTTAGTTTCATAGAATTTCATAAAGTTATCATAACAGGGTTATAACACATGCAAATATTTAACAACATAATACAAGGCAAATGAGAAAAAAAGGTCTGCTGCTTCAAACTGAAAAAGTCAAAAGTGAATATTAACTAATCTGGAACAGGAAATCAAAGAAAATTGAAAAATTCAACAAAAGTCCAATGGAACCTATAAACCTGTAGCAACTGGACAGCAATTTCTGCAACAGAAAATCGAACAAAATTAAAAATAGTATCTGAAAAGTATAAAACTTGTACTTACCTGTAAAAAATAGGTAGAATGACATAGCTTATCTATTTGTAAGATAAATGCAGGATAATATTGAGTAAATGCGAGCTCCGACAAATATAAGTCTTTAGAAAAAAGTACCTATAGGTACTTGTAAAACGAAAGTATAGGATAATATTGAAAAAATATTTCAAGTTAAATTATTATAGGTTACCCTATACCTGTGTCATCTGTCATCTTGTAAAAAATAAAGAAAATATACATTATATTACTAGGGAAAAATAGCGTAGATTTTGTACATTCTGAAATGTAAATATTATATAGGCATTCCTATACATAAATTACACATTTTACATATGATTTTAAATAGACATATACAATATACGAATATAGATTATGCACATAAGAAATTAAACGTACTCACTTTGTTGGGGTAAACGTATATACTTTACGTAACCTTACACAAAAATAGAATAATTATTAAAATGCTACCAGTTTAGGATTTTACAGAAATTCGTCGGAAAAATTCAATAAAATATCAATGCCGTTCAATAACTAGAGATATATTATACAGCGCGACGTTTAAGAATGATTCAAAACAGCTTCTGCTTCTTGAAAGACGGTTCTTGATAAAGGAAATGGAGAATTTTGGCTCGCAAATTTTTCGTCCAACGTGTATATAATCAGACCTTTCAAAAAAAGTCTCTATAGTACATTCAATAGCCTTCTTGGTGTGCGTCATCGTTTGTGACGTATATCCGAGTTTTGGGCATGTCGTTTATTTTATTTGCTATTTTGACATATAGCTAACCTTTTATTTCATAAATAAAATCATCAGGATCGTATTCCGCCAAATTCGTAAAGGTTATGAAATTAATTACCAGCTTCTTTTTATAACTGAAATTACCTGAGAATGTTCAAAATGTTGATGTTTTTCCGTGTATCTAGGCATATTTTTATATTATTTAAATAAATATAACAATAAGAATAAAATTCACTTTTAATAAATAATAATTGACCGTAAACAACAAAGTACAGACTAGACGAGAACTGTCAATGGAACATTAAAAGAAGACGTAAGACACATTGCCGCTACGAAAGGTACGTCTGCATCCTATTTTGAGAGTTGTAATTTCTCCCGATTGACAGGTCGCGATTGCGCGTAGCCTAAACATCAACTTATTAAATTTTTTTAGTCAAAGATCAGGGTTAACGTTTGTAATACATTTAAACGGTTCATCATTGTGATAATCTGATTAGGATTAATCACAGACCTGCCTTTTTTCTCATTTCTTCCAACGTAATGTGTTAGAAGGACCTTAATAATCGATGACTCACACCAAAAAGGATATTGAATGATCTTTAGCATAAAAATTGAGAGACAAATACCTACGCAATTGTAACATGCTTTTTATATATTAACAATCAGTAGCTGATTGTAAAAAAATATCAATATGGGATACAAAATATGAAAAGAATGTTGTATTATATTTAATGCTAATAAATACTAGGGGATAAAAACCTACCCCTCTAGAAGAATGTATCAAGCTCTAATAAATTTCAAACACCACCCAGATACAAATGAAATTTCCATTTAATATTTCCAGTAGGAGCATTAATAAGAGGTAGACTCAGTTTCACATGAGAAGAAGCCACGTGAAGTTGCAGTCATATACGCAAACTTGTTGTCAAAACCATATTGTAAAATTGAAATTCGACTTCAAATCAGTAGCGTAACGTTTTCACATTTTCAAGTTAACACAACATCGGGATTTAAAAATTTTTTAGGAGGCATGGTTTTAGTTCTTATTGAATCTCCTACTGGGAATATTAAATGAAAATTTTATTTGTATCTGGGTGGTGTTTGAAATTTATTTTGTTTTTTATTTCAGTGAGTTTGGAGTGTATGTGAATGGCGTACCTATGGAGAATCCAGGGATTAGAGCTTGATACATTATTCTAGAGGGGTAGGTTTTTACATTCTTTTTATATTTTGTATCCCATATTGATAATTTTTTACAATCAGCTACTGATTTTTAATATATAAAAAGTATGTTACAATTGCGTAGGTATTTGTCGCTCGATTTTTATGCCAAAGTTCATTCAAGAGCCTTTTTGGTTTGAGTCATCGATTATTGATGTCCTTCTAACACATAACGTTGAAAGAAATGAAAAAAATGCAGGTCTGTGATGAATCCTAATAAAAATATCACAATAATGAACCATTTAAATTTATTACAAACGTTAACCCTAATCTTTGACTAAAAAAAATTGATTAGTTGATGTTTAGATTACGAGCAATCGCGACCTATCAATCAGGAGAAATTACAACTTTCAAAATAGGATGCAGACGTACCTTTCGTAGCGGCAATGTGTTTTACGTTTTCTTCTAATGTCCCATTGATAGTTCTTGTCAAGTCTGTACTTTGTTGTTTACGGTCAATTATTATTTATGGAAAGTGAATATTAATCTTATTGTTATATATATTTTAATAATACAAAAATATGCCTGGTTACACGGAAAGCATCAACATTTTGAAAATTCTCAAGTAATTTCAGTTAGAAAAAGAAGCTGGTAATTATCAATTTCATAGTCTTTTCGAATTTTGTTGAATACGATCCTGATGATTTTATTTATCAAATTCAAGGTTAGCTAGGTATATGTCAAAATAGCAAATAAAATAAACGACATGCCGAAAACCCGGATATACGTCACAAACGATGACGCCCACCAAGAAGGCTATTGAATGTACTATAGAGACTTTTTTTGAAAGGTCTAATTAGATCCATGTTGGACGAAAAAATTGTGAGCCAAAATGCTTCATTTCCTTCATCAAGAACCGTCTTCCAAGAAGCAGAAACTGTTTTGAATATTTCTAAAACGTCGCGCTGTATATATATTGATATTTTATTTAATTTTTCTGACGGATTTCTGTAAAATCCTAAACTGGTTACATTTTAATAATTATTATATTTTTTGTTTAAGGTTACGTAAAGTATATGTCTACCCCAACAAAGTGAGTACGTTTAATATCTTATGCGCATAATCTATATATTTGTATATTGTATATATGCCTATTTAATTATATGTAAAATGTGTAATTCATGTATAGTAATGCCTATATAATATTTACATTTCAGGATGTACAAAATGTACGCTATATTTACCTAGTAATATATATTTTCTTAATGTTTCACAAGGTGTCAAATGACACAGCTATAGGGTAATCTATAATACCTCGTATAATACTTAATACAACTTAAAATATTTTTTGAATATTATCCTATACTTTTCTTTTACAAGTTTAGGTACTTTTTTCTAAAACTTATATAAATATGTCTGAGCTCGCATTTACTCAATATTATCCTGCATTTATCTTACAAATAGGTATGCTATGTCTTTCCACCTTTTTTTACAGGTAAGTACAAGTTTTATACTTTTCAGATACTATTTTTAATTCTGTTCGATTTTCTGTTGCAGGAATTGCTGTCCAGTTGCCACAGGTTTATAGGTTCCATTGGATTTTTGTTGAATTTTTTAATTTTCTTCGATTTTCTGTTCCAGATTAATTAATATTTACTTTTGACTTTTTCAGTTTGGAGCAACAGACCTTTTTTTTCATTTGCCTTGTATTATGTTGTCAAATAGTTGCATGTGTTTTCCTTAAATGGGTTTAAAACTTAGATGCTCAAGCTTGGGTGTTGTAGGGACAGGTAAAGTAGTGGTGATTTTAGAGAATTGATATTTTAATTTAAAAATTTTATATCTGCATGCTGTAATATTTGTTTTACCCATTATTTTCTAATTTTTCTTGTACATGTTAATAGATACCATTCCGTTTTTATAATTGCTATTTTGAATGTATTTTATCCTGTTTTCATAACTATTTTTATAACTGCACTTTGCTAGTAAAGACCTACTTCTGGCAGGGTGCAGCCGGTAGAAGATTTTAGGGGACATATGTTCCAGTCTTTTTTGTGATGTCTTCTCCCGGTGGGGAATATTTTTCATCGGTTGTTAACTTATTTCAACCGGTTGATTATATTTTCTTTCGGCTGTGACTTATTCTAGCCATGAGAGACAACTTCCAGTCATGATTTTATACCTATTTATATTTGTTTAAATGTATTCAATTTTATGAGCCAAATGTAGAGTAGGTTTGTATAATAAATAAAAATATAGAAACTGGATGATAATTGTTTGATTTTCCACTTTGTCAAGAAAATATAGAGATGGAAGTACAATTCCGATATGGTTGGTTAAAAATGTTGCAGATTCTGAATAAATAGACCTTTATTTAAGAAACATAATTCTACATTCCTTCCTAAATATTATTAATGTCACTTTAATACATTTGGTTAAGCAATTTCAGGGTTTTGGAACTTTAGCTTTATTGACGACTTTCATATGGAGTTTATCATGTTGGCATATCTGCCAATAGGCTGTCCTAGTATCATTAAGCCCGCTACTCACTATTCGTTAATGCGTTGTTTCGCATCCATGTTTATGGAACCCGAGCGACAAAAACAAAAAAAATCGAAATAAAGTGCATGATGCTTTCAAAAGTTTTGTTGAAGAAATGGGAACACTTCGCCCAATGGAACGAAGTTTCATGCATTATCGAAGCGAAGTGAATAAACGCACAATGAGTAGTATGTAATGCGTCGCTTCGTTCGAAGCGCGAATTACCGAAGTGAACTGACGAAACGCATTAACGAATCGCATCAACGAATAGTGAGTAGCAGGCATAACTCTCTTCCACCATTAGAAACATAGAAACACAGAACGTCTGCCGCCAGAGGCATGAATGGGTCGAAAATGATAGCTCATAGCTAATTGAACTAAGTTTTTCAACGCCCTTTAATACATTGTAGGTGAGGCTGAATATATTTCTGACATACCGGATGTGGTAGGGCAACTACATGCAGCATTTGTCTTATGTAAAGGAGAACCATTATCGAAAGTTGTAAAAGTAAATACAGAAAAAGCGATGGTAAGTAGTTTGGACCTTTATTCATCCAATATCAAGAGGAAATTATAAGATTTATCAATTCATGATATTGTATATAAATTCCATTATTTTAATATTTCCTGCCATTGAGGTAGTTGTTGTGCTAAAATATTGTCCACAATTTTTGGCTTAATATGCCATACTTTTTCTCACAGACTGTACCCTTATGTACATAAAAAACTACCATCAACCGTTTCCATAATTTGTTATCCGGCAACGTCGCTATTATCACTCAAATTGTACTACAGCAAGTAACAAACATGATGGTGAGCCCGCCCACATGCGCACAAACTCATTTTAAATGTTACCTCCCCCTACAGCTCTAGCAAGACATATAAATGCTCTGTACAGAGGCGTATCATCAGTTGTCCTCCAATTCTGTTGGCGTTTGGCATTGTCTAAATAATTTTTGCGTTCTTTCTGAAAAAATGTCTTCGCCTAACAGTGCCAGTGCGTTTGTTCCAACACATCAAAACCACCCTACTTATATCTCGAGCAAGAGACTATTAATAACCAAAGCCTCTTAATTGAAAATTTAACTTCCAAATTGCCTGTCATAAAATTCCAACTCTTTTGGGTATATTTCTATTCTAACAACGTATTTTTCACATTCTTTCCATGAAAAAGTCCCAACTTTGATTTTACTTCCAGAAATTAAAAGGAGTAGTGGCATTTTTCGATAAAAGCGACATTCCTGGTCGAAATACTTTCACTCCATTAAAACTAGGAGCCCCTTTAAATAACCCGGTAGATGAAGAGTTATTTTGTGGAGGTATTGTACAATACCATGGTCAACCATTAGGTATCATCGTCGCTACTACAGAAGAAACTGCTGAAGAAGCTTCTGATTTAATTGAAGTTGTTTACAAAAAAAGCGCAGATGCATCTGTTCATAGTATTCAGGACGCTTTAAGGAATAATCGAACAGAGAGAATTAAAATTGACCGCACTGATTCGCTTATTGAAGAAGGTAAGTTAGGAACTATTGATATGATACATCATTATTACCCACAAAAATCTCCACGAGATTTTAAGTCCACCTACTATATTTAAGTCACAACAACCGTTACACGGGTAGATCTGGAAGATTATAATGATGACATTCTCGTGATATATTAATCCTAATAGCTTAATAAATAATGCTGATTAAGTGCATGTGAATTCGTCTGTAAGTGATTCGAATTCGGACCTTTTGTTTAAAAGTTTCGTCGTGTATAAAAAAAGCCAAACTTTACAATCCCTTAAGAGATGGGATGGAATCAAAGGATGCAGTCTTGCCAGCATCATCCTGGGCGACCCTGGGAAGCTGGCGACGAAGAAATATTTGGCGATGACCAGGAAAAACCTACGTTTAACAGTAGGATTTCTGACTGGCCACTGTCAACTAAGGAAACTCCTCCATACTATGGAGCTAGTGGACACACCTCTATGCAGGATGTGTGAACAGGAAGATGAAACTGTCAGGCATGTCTTATGCGAGTGTCCGGAGTTATCGTCAATAAGAGAGTGTGTATTCGGTGAGTCTTGGCCTACACCTGCCGATATAAAGGAGTTGTCTCCTAGTGACCTGTCCACCTTCCTGGGAAGAACAGGATGGACGATGACCTAGAAGGACAACTCCTCGGGAGGATGTACAATGAGTCACATGTGGCCTAAGTGCTGTGAGCCTACACTCACCCTCCCTATTCTACAGATACAGAGATACAGATACAGTGTATAAAAATAAACGACACTTATAGACCGTCAGCCCGCTGCAAAAAAGCGTGATGATGCCTCCTTGAGATTGGGTAATTTTGCTCATTTTCATTAACAATCAAGCGAAATAAATATTTGCCCGTGAGGGAAACGACAGATAATTCAATTGTTTATTGCAATGAAAAATTGCATTTTGCAATTTTAGTTTCACGTTTAGTTTAGTTTAGTTTAGTTTCACTTAAAAGTGTAACAAATTATATTATCACTGAATCATATTATCACGTATGCCCTTTTGCAATTGGCCTAAAGTGCACAGATGTCGAAGGGTATACGGTTCTATAATGCCTAACTATATTGGCACCTGTATACACCTGTGTCGATTGGAAGGGTATTGGCAATGACATTTTCACATTCAATTGAAATTGCAGAGTGTAATTAATTATATTATATATATATATATTAATATATATTATATATTTTTCAAACGGCATACGTTTATTGTATGCCCTTCGACATGGATACCATTTTGTTTTCATTCGTTAAATAAAGAAATTACCTTTTAGAACCTGACGTCCTACGTACTATCAAAGGACAGGTCAACACAGGATGGCAGAGTCATTTTTACATGGAAACTCAATGCTGCAACGTGGTTTATAAGGAAAATTGCTTGGATATTCATTCCAGCACTCAGTGGATGGATTCAGTGCAAATGGCAGCATCAGTAGTCTTAAATATCCCTTCTAGTAGGTGAGTTATTGTTACAAGAATTGTTGAAAATATTTGTTGCACCTTTTATGATGGAGCCATATCTAATTACTGGTTTTTTTTCAATGTCCTGTTGCTTCTTCTAGCTTTGTTGTCTCAAATAATGTTAGTTTCAAGATGAGATGGTAGTTCTTAGATTAAAATCAGGAGACTTAATAATCTGGTTCATCGATAGAACCAAAACAAACCGTCGCACTGGGGCTGTTATAAATGGATATATAGAAAAAGAATGTACTCCAGCCTTGATCTATATACGTCTGTTTTTCAAGCAGGGATGATTGCTGCTATAGCCTGTATTGATGAAAACATCAGGCTCTCCTTTAAGCTATCAGTAATACAACTAGGTCTAGACTGGTAAAAAACTGTAAAGAATCCCTTAACAGGCTGGTAAGAGACAACAAAGTGTCTCTAATATGAGTGCCGGCACTTTGAGGGGATTGCAGTTAATGAAATGACGAACCAGTTAGCTGGATGGGGTTTTCAAGGAGACTTCTTAGGTCCGGAACCGTTTTGTGGAGTTATAAATGATTGCATAAAAGGGGAAATCGGGGACTGGCTAGATAAGGACCATCAACTCGAATGGAGGTTGACATGAAAAGAGTTCACTGAACAATGTAGACCAAAAACTTTTAACCATGGTATTGAAACTGGGTAAGAGACTCTTGAAGATAGTTACCGATCTGGTGACTGGATACTGTACCCTGAGGAAACATCTAACAAATTATGAAAAGTTAGTAAAAATGTGAACTCTATGATGAAAGACATACTTAGCTTTTATGATATGATATAAGGACTCAGACGGAATCATTCTAGTCAAACTAGTGGCCTATATAGAAAATACAAAGTTTTTGGAAGTGGATAACATGGGAATTTTTTTTTATTTTACCAATTTCAATCCTAATACTAAAGGTCTTACTCAACAGTAGCTCCTTAGACTCTAATACAAATAGACACTAACACTAGAGTCTAAGCACAGCACTGCACTCTGCTTTACACTGACACTTTTTTTGTCCTCTTGAGTCTTTTTTCTTTTCTTTAAGATTGAGAAAACAGTTATTTTTATAACTAATTATTTAGGCAAATCTGCAGTGTGTAGTTAATGAAATGCCGAAGTATCTGAACAGTGTAAATGTCAAGAGATGGTAACATCTTTGTTAAGGTATTTTGGACGAAAATGTCGAAATAAACTATAGCACACAAGTTAATGTGCCAGGTCAAGATGGCGTCTCTCCCTTTTTCCCCTTTGTATATTCTGTATATTCCACTCAGCTTGCATGAATTGAACTTGATTTGGTTTATTTCAGAATAAATGTCGCAGTGAAACGTATCGGCGGAGGTTTTGGTGGTAAAATAATAAGACACTCGCAGATATCTTCTGCCTGTGCTTTGGCAGCCTACAAATTAAAAAGACCGGTGAAATTATGGTTACCTATCGAAAAAAATTTCGCTATTATAGGTAAAAGGAATCCAGCGTTTTGCGAGTACGAGATAGCCGTTAATGATAAAGGAGAAATTGAATATATAAATAATAGTTTTTATATCGATCACGGTAAGGGTGGTAATGAAGATGTGCTTCCGTTAACCTACTTTACCTTTGGATCCACTTATGCGGAAGAAAAATGGCGGATTAATTCGAGTACTGTTACTACTGATATGCATGGTAGCAGCTATACAAGAAGTCCAGGTGAAATATTTTTCTCACTACTAGCTGTGAAGTTGACAATTATTGCTTTTTCTAGCCAACTGAGAAGTTGAATTTCTCTATTAGTGGTTAATATTTTTTTCTACTATTAACCTAGGTCAATCATGGACAAATTCAAATATCTTGAAAATTCAGGGATAGTAGTTCAACAAAAACTTGTGCAACATAATTTTGTATACAGATGAGATTGTCTTTAACATATTTGCTGCTTGAAATTACCTATCAAGATAAAATTATTTGAATAAAAAAATGCCATTAGTTTAAAAATTCACGCTCAACCAAAAATGACTGATGACATAACAAGTACGTTCATAATAGGCATTTTGCTGCGAGGTACCGGTTGACTACCGATTCAATGCGAACGGTACTATCATTATCCGTTTCTAATGTGTTGTAATTTCTTTTTATTGGTTCCTTCGCTAAAATGCGTTGGTCTTGTCTTGGGTCTTGATCATTGATTACTCTGACGTGCTTGTCCCTTTGTTTATTCGTTGTGATTATTTTTATTTCATTTCCTTATCAATTAATATCGTGTTAATTATATGGATAATATTGTTGTAATATCTGTTTCTTCTATAATGAATGAAAGACGTTTGTGCAGGCTCTTCAATGAATTTATTATATTTAGTAATACTACAAATAACTTGAATCTAAAAGTTACATGGACAACTCAATTGACAAGTTGACAACTAACTTCAAAAAACTATATAGAAACCAAATTGCTGGATTACAACACTACCCCTTAAACCAGCAAATAAAGACCAATATTTTTCATACAAAAAGTATGCTTTGGATTATGCAGCCCCTTCGTTGAAACATCTGCTACCATTTTTTCATTAGACATGTATTTAATTTCAATCAAGTTTTTCTCAATTACTTCCCTTACAAAATAGTACTTAGTGTTTATATGCTTAGTTCTGTTGTGGTAAACAGGATTTTTTAACAATTTTATGCACTTTGGCCATTGAAAAGAATTACAGGTTTTGTCTCAAAAAATTCTTTTAAAAAACCACTAGCAAACATGGCTTCCTTACATGTTTCAGAAATTGCAATATATTCAGATTCAGTACTGGAAAGTGCAACGCAAGATTATTTCCTGGATTCCCAAGATATTGGAGCATCATAAGTTTTTATCCAGGTTTTCTTATGATTTATAATTTGAATAGTTGTTAATCGATACACATTTCAATACACAAAATCACAAAACTGAGTATACATATTTCAAAAACTTAAATATTCATACACAAAAAAACTATCAAGAAACGCGTTTTATTAACAACATTTCCAATATAAGCGAAAAAACGCGCCATCCCAATAAAAATCGTTCCTGGAACGTGCACTTCACTGGATCCATTTCTAGTAGACTATCATATCGTTGGAATGTCATAAAATGAAATATTTCATTTCACATTTTGCCACAGATATGATCTACTATGAATGGACCTTAATAAAAATTTGATAACAAAATTTTGCAGTCTTAAACTTCAAAATAATTTTTGATTGTCTAGTTGTCAAATTTTTTCTGTTGTGTCAGTTAGGGATAAAAATTAATGTCTACTTATTTTTTCTTGACAACGGTAGCTGGAACGCTACCGAAACGTTGAAATAAAGAATTTAAAAATATTGTGGTTTAATTTCCCAAGAAATTAAAAAAGAATGAATAATATACCACAAGGAACATACAGAAGATATTTAAACACTCTGATTAACTTTAATTATATTGTTTTGCTTATCAAAATCAATATTCAAACCTAAAAAGTGCTTGATTGGCCCCAAGTCTTTAATTTTAAATTGTTTTGACAATTCCTGTTTGAGGTTAGTTTTCAAGACAGGAGAATTAGAACAAATCAAAAAATCATCAACATAAAGATCAACTAGAATTATGAATTTATCATTATTTTGAAAAAATATACATGGTTCAAAAGTTGATTGTTGAAAACCTAAGTCTTTTAAGAGATTTTTTACTTCAATATTCCAAATTCTGGAGGATTGTTTCAATCCATATATAGCTTTTTTCAACAAACATACTTTATTTTAATTAGTTTTAAGAATAAGCCCCTCTGGTTGTACCATGTAAATTTCTTTATCCAAGTTTCCACATCTACATATACGTGGTCAATATCTAAACTTAATTCTACAGATAAAGCAAGCAATATTCTTATTGTAGAGTATCTAACAACAGGCGAAAATGTTTCAAAATAATCTACACCAAATGTTTGTGTAAAACCCTTCGCAACTAGCCGTGCTTTATACCGTACTTCATCATTTGAATTATTTTTTAAACAAAACACCCACTTATTTTGCACAACATTTTTATTCGATGGACGGTCTACTAAAGTCCATGCTTCATTTTTCATTAATGATTGGTACTAACGTGCCATTGCTTTTTCCCAGTTTCTTCGGTCAGTTCTTGACATGGCTTCATTTACGGTCTTTGGATCTTGCATTTCAGTATAAGTCTCCTCATCAATTACATTATATGAAATATAGTCTTCATTATTTCTTCTCTTTGACACCCTTTCTGATCTAGTTACAACTTGATCATTAATTTCCCTAAAATTTTCACTTTTACTTTCTTCTGAAACTTCATTCTCTTCATCAGTTATTCTTCTATTGGATAATTAACTTTCTCCATCTTAACTGTTATCATTTGATTCTCCACTTTCTTCATTAAAGTCACTACCATCCAATTCATGTTTGGTTTTTGTATGTAGTTCAACAGTAACTGCTGAATCAGGATCCAAGCTGCTAGATTCAGCCTTACAATTATTTATATTTTTAGAAGGTTGATTCAATAATATCACGGACTTATAATAATTTTATCTGTATCTGTGTCTAGAATTCTATAAGCTTTACTATTTTCACTGTATTCCATCATAATGCCTGTTTTTGTCTTTTTCTCTAGCTTAGATCTTTTTTCTTTAGGAATGTAAACAAAAGCTTGAGAGCCAAATGTAATGAAATATGATAAATCAGGTTTCTTTCCGACCCATAACTCATAAGGCGTCTTTTCTTTACTTCTAGTATGTAGTCTATTAGAAATATAGTTAGCAGTTGTTACTGCTTCCGCCCAATATTTATGAGGTAGATTAGCATCTAATAACATACACCTTGCTGATTCCATCAATGTTCTATTTTTTCTCTCCGACACACCATTTTGCTCTGGACAATATGGTGCAGTCGACTGAAAACTTATACCAAAACTTTTAAGTAACTTCTGGACAGCTACCCCTGTATATTCCCCTCCATTATCACTTCTAAGGGTTTTTGGGTAAGCCCCAAAAATATTTTTGACTTCAAAAATGAATTCCTTCAGTTTAATATACACTTCATCTTTAGATTCTAATAAATAAAGTGTGGTATATCTTGAAAAATCATCAGTTAAAGTCAAAAATATTTCTTTTTACCAACGGTAGGAGTTCTCATAAGTCCACATAAATCACTATGAATTAACTCAAGAACTTTAAATGTTTTACTCTCTGATTTTTTAGGAAAAGGTTTCCTAGTGAATTTACCTTCAATGCAAGTGACACATTGTTTTTTCTGACCGCAATCATTCAGTTTTATGCCAATAGCTAAATCTTTACTTACTATCATTTTTATGTCATCAGGACTTCTGAGACCTAAAGCGTCTATGCCATGTATGTATACAATTATTCATTTCTTCACATGTTTTAACTATATTTACTTTTTCTGAAAACATGTTCAACTTATACAAACCATTTGAGTATTTTGCTGTGGCTATACCTAATAGAATTATTAATTTCTATGTAACAATTATAATCATCAAACTTTATGTTATAACCAGCTTTTGTAATTTTAGACACCGATAACAGATTATTACTAAGCTCAGGTACAAACAAAACATCTTTAAATTTTAAACTTATGCATTGACCTCAAATTTCTGTTTTTACTAAGATATCTTCTTTACCTTTAACTTGCATTTCCTGACCATTTGCAACTATAATATTGTAACGTTTATTCTAATTTATATTTACAATTAATTTATATTTACAGATTTATATTCAAATACAGTCCTTGTTTAATAATTTATATAATACACTAAACGCACACTAACTATAATTTAAATGAGAGTCATTTAATAAACACTTTATCGAGGAGCGATTGCTTTCTTTCAGTATCAACACTAACTGACTAACTAACTCCGCTGCGATGCTCGTCGCCTATTTATACTCGCACGTATGTAGTTCTAGAAACCTCTCGAAGTTGAAGTTTTGGTGGATACTCTGGGTTTTTCTAGATGTTACGTATTCCAGATCATTCTCGAAAATAAGGCGGAGGAGCCATAGTCGTATCATATGGGAATTTCACTGGGGGCACTAATTGAGCACATTAATGCAGCAGCTCGCGTAACATTGCCCCCTCCTTAAGAGACAGTTCCTCCTGGAACTAACTAGGAAACTGAAACGAGATGACTGTATCGGCAACTGGTTCCCTTGTTACATTTTCCAGTTGCATGGAAGTAACATGCGACCGTCTTCTCTGTTGGCTGTGTCTCCCGTGCTTGGCCACAGACTAGTACACTTCGGTGTCTCGGAAGATTACTTCTACCATGTTACGGATTATTCGCCAATCTAAATGCATACATTCAATCTTGGGCATGGCTAGCCTATGCACGTCCAATTCAAGCACATGCTCCCTCAAGCTTCGTAATGCTTTCCAGACATCCTCGTACGTTGGTCTTTCGTCGAAGGTGTTTCTCGTCACTAGGTGGAAATTGTAGTGGGAGCCATCTTGGTGTGTCTCACCACGGTCGATGAATTTGCGTACTGTTGAAGTATACTCAAAGACAAAAAGTTAGAACCGACCTGTCGTGAAAACGTTACGGTCCCGAGAAATTGTGTAACGTTGAGATATATCGAAAACTGACAGTGTACTTGTCAGTCAGACGACGGAGTAAACGCTTCTCGTGGTGCGTTTGTGAATTATTTTTAATGTTTGTCTTAAATTTGTCCAGTAGTGGATAAAAATGTATATACACCATGGTATTGAAGACATTTATGAACTTCGCTCCTTATTTCTTGGTGCTCGGTCAATAATAATTGTCTTCTCCACCTTAATGTATAATATATTATAAAAGTTTTTCGATACCTAATATTGATTGAACTATTTTCTGTATTTTTTAAAAAATTATGCTGAGTAGTTTATGAGATAAAGAGGAGAAAAACTATTAGTTGATATATATTTTCTAAAATAATTTTAAAATTATTTATTTTACATATATGATGCTTCTTCACTGTTAATTGTTAATTGATGACAAACGCATAATGGGAAATCAATTATGTTCAAGCTCATAAAGTTTTTAGGGTGTCTATTTAAAAATTTAACTTTTGGATTATTCAAATAGTTCGCCATTCCAGCTGTGACGTACATTATGTAAAAGAGAAGTGAGCTACATGAGAATTGACATAGGACCACAATTCTGTCGTCTCTTAGATGCAGTATCTAAAATAGTATTTTGTCACAAATTTTCATAGCTCAATTACTATTTTCAAGGCCCTCTATGTTAATTTTTCTTTGCCAAAAAAGACAAAAGTACATTAGGCAATTTTCTTCTCAAATATAACTATACCACTGGATTTAAAATCACCACAAATGTAAACTAGCAAAATTTTATAAAAAATTTTTCATTATCGACAAAGTTATTACAACATGAACTTGGAAAAAGTGGTATTTTTATTTATTTTTTAAGTAGAATGTAGACAAATTTTAAGGATGGCAACATGGTAGAAAAAAACAAGGACTCAAACACATTGCACAGTGGAAATTCGAAGCCGATAACTTAACCCGTTCTGGAGTTATAGCTTCTGAAAGTAATGTAAAATTGTGCTTAATAATTTGGATTGTTGGCAAAATAGTCTATGACAATATGGTCATTAAAATTTCTTGCCTGCAATTTTTTTTAAATACGTTTTGTCACTGCTCCAGTCTCAATAAATACTTTTTCTACTACCGTGTGTAAAGTACGTACTTTAGACACATTTTCGAGTGCGTAAAACTTTATTTTACGCACTAGTGCGTAAAGAGTTTTACTTCACGCACTAGTGCGTAAAGAAAAAATTCCAATATGTATGTAGTTATAGATATCCAGTCTTATAAAAATATAGGTATAATAAACGGATATTAAATCAAAGTTTTTTTCATAGATTGGAGATAGAAACCTATAGAATTCGGTAAAATAACCTAATAATTATTTAACAATTATTGTTAAATAATTATTAAGTACTGGAAATAATACGGTAAATAGGTATAAGTTGGCGGTGAGTGACTGACATTTCTTTGTGAATTGAATCTGACATTTAAAATTTAAATTGAGATCTTCCGACTATACCTAGAGTAAGCAATTGTATTTTATATTCAGGAATTGAATTTTTTTAGAAAACTATGATGTTATTTTAGATTATTATAAAAAGACTCTAAAGAAATATTTAAATTACTTTACGCACTAGTGCGTAAAGTATGTTTCTTTACGCACTAGTGCGTAAAGAAATATACTATTAAACTTTTGTATTTCAATTAAATATTCGCTAGTAGAAAAAATATTGTATGCAATTCGTGTGTAAAGACCTTTTTTTCGACTCATGTGATTGTCGCATTCGCCTGCGGCTCATGCGACAATATTCACATTCGTCAAAAAAAAGGCTACTTTACACACTAGTTACATAAATAACTATTATTAAATTTTGTGCACTGAAAAGCAGCAAATACGGCGATCTGGATGTCTCCGATTAACTATTTCTAGTACTTCTCGTTCACTTCTATCATTGTAACCACAAAATAGTACAATTTCAACTTTGTCTTGAATAGTTAAATAGTTGAATATTTGGAACATTTAGTACTTACTATTTCATACAAATGTTACTGAATGACATAAATAAAGTTTAAAAATCAAAGCCTACTTGGGGACTCGTTGATTTCATTTTCGTAATAAATGAAATTATTAAGCACAATTTTAAAGTACTTTCAGAAGCTATAACTCCAGATCGGGTTGAGTTATCGGCTTCGAATTTTTACTGTGCAATACCACTTTTTCCAAATTCATTTTGTAATAACTTTGTCGATAATAAAAAATTTTCTATAAATTTTTGGTGGTTTACATTTGTGATGATTCTGAATCCAGTGGTATAGTCATATTTGAGAAAAAAAATGCCTAATGTACTTTTGTCTTTTTTGGCAATGAAAAATTAGCATAAAGGGCCTTGAAAATAGTAATTAGGCTATGAAAATAGTAATTAGGCTATGAAAATTTGTATCAAAATACTGTTTTTGATACTGAATCTAACCAAAAAAATTTAAACAGAATCGGTTAAGAAATGCGGATTTCACGGGGGTGCTTCCAAACAAAATGGGTCACACTGTATAATAACTTACATCAAAATGATCTTCACAGTATTAGTAGGTATCTAGTTGTAGTATGTTTGTATTTTCTTTTAACATCCTTAAACCATAATAAGTATTTTACTTTTACTGTAGGCTCAGTTACAAATTTTTTAGGAGGCGAAGTAACTGTTGTGTTTGTGCTTATTATACTAAACCGACAAATATTATACTGACATTATTCTAGCTTGAAAAATTGTGGGAAAAACTATCTAAACTTGACTATCATATTAGGTGGACAGTCGTGAGTCGGACCAAATAATATATCAACTAACAGGAAGTTAAGCCCGACGCAATCTCTTTGATGCTTTGGTAACAAAAATGTAAGACCTTGAGAGACAAGCGTTGTTGACAGATTACTTAGTAAATACACTGAGAAAAATGATACTGCGATATGATTTGTCAAATACAAGTATCTTATTATGAAAATGGCACCTTTCAGACATGCGCATACAAAAGGATAGGCAGCTTTGTCACTCCGGAGTGTACCTTTCTCCGCATTCTCATTTTTCACCATCTTGTGTTAGGGAATTGCTATGAATGTATTAGTAAATGTGTGATGCAATTTTTTTAATTTTTTCAATTATTTTCTTAACCAATTAAACATAGTTTTATTTTTTATAAATATGATTCATTTAAAAAATACGCAGTTAACCCATTAGCGTGATAATTAACAAATATTCTTCACAATAAACTCGTTTTAGGTGTTGTCGAAGGTATAACTATGATCGAATGCATAATGGAACATGCAGCACTATCAAAAGGAATAGATCCTTTAGAATTCAGATTAATAAATTTGAATAAGAGTGATCCTAGAATCTTGGAATATTTAAACGAACTAAAAGAATGGGCTGATGTAGATCAAAGGAAAAAAGAAATAAGCTTATTCAATCAAGTAAGAACAACACGTCCTATATTTATTTATTTTGGTTCTTTCCAAATTTGTCCAAATTTTATAACGGTTTCACAATATCTTCCCCTGTTCAATTAATTCCTTCAATAACATTTTTCCTTCCGGCCATTATAATAAATTTAAATGTGTTTTAGAACAATTATTGGCGTAAAAAAGGATTGTCTGTTCTACCGTTAAAATTTCCAATTGAAGTGTTATTCAATTACGGAGTTATTGTATCTATATACCGTGCCGACGGAAGCGTAGCCATATCTCATGGAGGAGTTGAAGTTGGTCAGGGTATAAATACAAAAGTAAGTACTGCAAGCGCCAAACATAATGGCGAGCCCGCCCCCATGCGCACAAACTCATTTTCAATGTTACCTCCCACTACAGCTCTTGCAAGACTCTATACAGAGACGTACGATTAGTTATCCCCCAATTCTGTTGGCGTTTGGCATTGTCTGAATAATTTTTGTGTTGTTTCTGAAAAAAATATTACCGCCTAACAAAAAACCAGTTATCAAATGTCAGACACGTTATCAAATGTGAAAAATAAGACATCTCTCGCTACAGGAAACATTAAATAAATTTCAAAAATAGCTATTTCAACAGAAATATTTATTTTGCATTAGGTATACCATTGAAAGAGTGGTTAAAGAAGTGGAGCAATTAATTTCTGCAAATAACGTGCAAGTAAAATTTTCCACCCCAAGAAAGAAGAGACTTAGAAGAGCACCAATAACTGATATCACAGAGTACACTATCTTACAAGAAACGTAAGCTTTTTCGGTTCCTTTGAATTCGGACTTCACGATATTGAGCGGAAATACTTCGAGGCATTGAAACATAAACTACCTGATACACTGAGAAAAGTAACACGAGTATTGAATCGAAGTAAAACCATAAATACACTAGGAAAAATAGTACTGTTGATTAACATCCCTCCCAATTAGGTCAATAGAATATTTTTTTTAACTACCAACATGAGAACACCTTATTATTCATCTCATGTGTCTAATGAGAAAGCTCATTTTTAACCTAACCTTAAAATAATACACGTTGAACTGAGGGGATTGAGCGGAAGTGATGACTAGACATTGACAGATATATTAATTAATTCACGCATGTGCACACAAATTTGCGATCACGAAAAATACTTTATTTCACCTCCTGTTAGATAGTGCTGATATTCCCCAGTATAAGTGTTCCAATATTAGACGGATTATTCACTAGTTTCATAAGTCGGTATCGTATTACGGTAAAAAGTTACAACACAAAATTAATGACGTTTTGGGAGCTGTTTCTTCCGGAACATCGCTCCGTAGAATTTTAAAGAAAATAGGTTCCAAATGGAGGACTGAAAATAATAGAGAAAATGGACATCCGAGCATTGAGGATCAAGTATTTACAAAAACATACCTTCAGATTTGTTACGTATAATACGATAATTTTGATTGTACACGTAAAAAAACTCCGTACCTACCACAAAATCAAAATGGATATATACAATTTTAGAACCTTTATTTTTGTATTCAAAACATCCGCCATATATTCTAGCGCCACGGTTTGACGGACAATCGTTTTAAGAAGGAATCTGAAGGCGGGACTTTTTAAAATTGATCGATTTTTTTTTGAAAATGAATAGGTTTGAGAATATGAGGGGAATATTTATATAAATCCATATTGTATAATGTGAAATGATTATTTGTTTTAGGCTATTCAAACATGTGCTTATAAATTGGGCATACCAATGGAAAAAATAACGGTAAAACCTAGCAATAATCTGGTAGGTGCTAACTCTGGGATGACAGGAGCAAGTATAACAAGCGAAGGAGTTTGTTGGGTGCGTAAACGATTTAAGGTGCAGTGGCGCTACCTTAAAAAAGTGGCTTAAGTGTAGATTAGATTAGATTAGAATTGGAGTGGCTCTTTGTCGTCTTCTTCCTGGCAGAGCCTGCATAGGCTGTCATCTGCTATGCCAATTGTTTGCATATATTTCCTCAGCCTACAATGTCCGGTCAGCATTCCCATCATCATCCTCGTCGTTTCTCGACTTTGACATAGTAGGTCGTGTGACAGTTTGGTCAAAGGGCTTTTAAGGAATAATTTTGCGTGCCATTGTCCTGGGGTTTCATACCACCAGCGATACGCCTGGTTGTTTATCCATTTGTGGATGCTCTCTTTACTTAGGCATTTAGCAATTCCACAGGAAGGTTCGTGCCCTATCATGAGCTCCGTTGGCTCCCTGCTTGGCTAATTCATCTACCTTTTCATTGCCTTTTATTCCTTGGTTGCCAGGCACCCAGGCTATGGTCACTCTATTATGACTACCTAGTCTGTTGAGTGCCTTGCGACACTCTCACACCAGATTTGATGTTATCCTATATGAGCTTAGCGCCTTAAGTGCTGCTTGGCTATCGGAGTAGATGACGATTCTTTGGTTATCCACCTCCAGTCTCAACTCTTCTGCACAGCATTGCACCGCCATTACCTCTGGTGAAAGACAGTAGCATGTTTCCCTAGGCTTAGAGAGATCGTGATAATCTCTTGTACCCCATATATTCCGGCTCCTACTCCAGAGTCTGTTTTAATGTACATGTCCCCAGCCCTCCCAAAACCTAAATAATAAAATTGAATACGTAATAATTTTGTACTCATTATGTACATTTTTGTACAAGCATTATTGATTTTTGTACAAGACTTTTGTACAATTTTGTACAAGATACAAAATTCGCCTAGTTTATTGTTATAAACAATTACAGCCATATATGTCGCCAGCCCCTCCATATGGTAAATTGAAAAATGAACCATGGGATTTCGTTCTACGGCTTTTGTACAATTTTGTACAAGATACAAAATTCGCCCAGTTTATTGTTATTGCCCAAATTTCCCCCACCCCCTGCCTCAAAATTAATTATCCGCTTGTTGGCAATATTAGTTGCTGTTCATTAAGTGCATCTTGAATTTTTTTCTCCTTTTGCATTTAATTTATCTGCTTTGCTTCATTTGGCTTTGCGATCGAAATCAGTAATAGACGTTGAGAAGTTTTTGAATATGATCGCACAAAATTATCTCACAAACCCATTGATTACGGTACAATTGCTAGTAGCTGCGAGGCTACGTTGTCTGTATGGAAAGTAACTAAGTATACAATCCATAGTTTAGCCGGACTCTTAAATAATTCAAAACGACATTAAATTTTTCATTTATTTAGTGTACAAAAGGGTTTCTTGTTTTAGAAGCGTTGGTTACTTTATTTTGAGTATCATCATAGAGTTCCCAGTAGTTCAAACATTCTTGCTTGACAAACGCGACATAATGCCCAATAGTATTTAAATTTCTCTCTTACTGCAATAGATATTACACCTCGCAATGTGTACACTTGCTCTTAAATTCTAACAAATTCAGGTATCTCCTCGAGCTTACAATAGTGATAATTGTCCATAAAAAATTGTTCTATGTTTTCATCACCATTTCTTTCGCTTTCGGCTGCAAAAATTCATTCAAATTAGTACCGAACACAATTTTCTTAAAATTCTAAATGAAGTAATCGTACAAAGCGTATAAGAATATTTTTTATAGCGATTTTTGATTTTGGAATCCATAACTACGTACATGTACATGAGCTATTCTTCAGAATATTATGATTTGTTATGAGTCAAAAGCTAAAATTTGCAGAAAAAAAGTGGGAAACGATTCACTTTTCTTTTTGAACTTTCAGTGGTCTACTCAGTGAAAAAATACGTGTACTTGAGTGTTTTCATTAGATTTTAGTACTTAAACCAATTTCAGGTATCTATTTTCAATTTTCTGGTACTAAATACGAAAAAAAATAACATCCATCAAAAGAGCACTCAAAATGAAAATACCTGAAATCAGTAACAGTGTTGCGTAACTCGCAAAATAATTTGGTTTTAACAGCAGCACAAAGTCAATTTTGACATTTATAATAATGCAGGATTAATTAAGTGGTAAACCATCAAGTATATTATAAAATATGAGTACAATCTACAAGGAAATATTCGTTCAATCAAATTTTCCTTTCATGGATTGAAAATTAAATTGAACGGCACATTGGTATTGTTTTCCAGTGGGAAATTTGTACCTTATATAAAAATTAGTTACGCGGGTATATTCTCACCCTACTACTCAATATATACCCTTGAATCAATTTCCAAAGCAGTGTCTTCAAGAAAAAAAAAAAGAAAAAAAAATTATCGAATTGTCACATTTCGGAAGAACTGCCCATATAACATTGCAAAACATTAAAAACATACATTTTTATTGCCGTTCAGATATAGTTGTTTTCAAACCATCGAAAATAAGCAAGCAAAATGGAAATGATGATATTGTTTTGAGTACATGTACAAATAAATACACCATAATAAATATTGTAACACGGAAATCATGATATTTACCGTTGTCTGAAGGTGCTGGTATCGGTTGTAAGAAAAAAATGAGATCCCCTCAGCTGTCTTTTCAAACGTACTCTTTCGTTACATCAACTATCAAAGTTTTCTTACGTAGCGTTCGCTGCATTTCTGACAGATTACGTAGACATAGTTCAAGAGAGAGGTAGTTTCCTGTTTCTGAAGTGTATTTGTACTTTCCATTCGGACATGCTTTTATTGAAGCAATCGAAGGCTCGACTAAAATCCGTTGTCTTGAGTATCCAATGTGCGTTCAGTGCCAACTTGGCAACTTTCCACGTACAATGTTGTGTTCAGTGTGTGGCACTAATGTGCATAATGACCCCAACTGTTCTAAAATAGCGTTGAGTTTCGATCCGAAGTAGGAAACGCGTACATGCCTTAAGTGTTTTCAGGAGGGTGTCAAATTATCTAATTAAGTTCGAAAAGAAAAGTGAATCGTTTCCCACTTTTTTTCTGCAAATTTTAGTTTTTGATCCACAACGAATCATAATATTCTGAAGAATAGCTCATGTACATGTACGTAGTTATGGATTTCAAAATCAAAAATCGCTATAAAAAATATTCTTATACGCTATGTACGAGCACTTCATTTAGAATTTTAAGAAAATTGTGTTAGGTACTAATTTGAAAAATTTTACAGCCGAAAGCGAAAGAAATGGTGATGAAAACATAGAACAATTTTCTATGGACAATTATCACTATTGTAAGCTCGAGGAGATACCTGAATTTGTTAAATTTGAAGAGCAAGTGTACACATTGCGAGGTGTAATATCTATTGCAGGTAGTGAGAGAAAAGTAAATACTATTGGGCATTATGACGCGTTTGTCAAGCAAGAATGTTTGAACTACTGGGAACTCTATGATGATACTCAAAATAAAGTAACCTACGCTCCTAAAACAAGAAACATTTATATAGAAACCCTTTTGTACACTAAATAAATGAAAAATTTAATGTCGTTTTGAATTATTTAAGAGTCCGGCTAAACTATGGATTGTATACTTAGTTACTTTCCAAACAGACAACGTAGCCTCACAGCTACTAGCAACTGTACCGTAATCAATGGGTGTGTGAGATAATTTTGTGCGATCATATTCAAAAACTTCTCAACGTCTATTACTGACTTCGATCGCAAAGCCAAATGAAGCAAAGCAGATAAGTTAAATGCAAAAGGAGAAAAAAATTCAAGGTGCACTTATTGAACAGCAACTAATATTGCCAACAAGCGGATAATTAATTTTGAGTCAGGGGTGGGGGAAATTTGGGCAATAACAATAAACTGGGCGAATTTTGTATCTTGTACAAAATTGTACAAAAGTCATGGAACGAAATCCCATGGTTCATTTTTTAATTTACCATATGGGGGGGCTGGCGACATATATGGCTGTAATTGTTTATAACAATAAACTAGGCGAATTTTGTATCTTGTACAAAATTGTACAAAAGTCGTAGAACGAAATGCCATGGTTCATTTTTCAATTTACCATATGGGGGGGCTGGCGACATATATGGCTGTAATTGTTTATAACAATGGGTTGGGCGAATTTTATATCTTGTACAAAATTGTACAAAAGTCATAGAACGAAATGCCATCGTACAATTTCCAATTTACCCTAGGGGGGCTAGCGACATATGTCACCAGCCCCCCCCCTTTCATTTGTTCATAACTTTTGAACATCACTTGTACAAAAATCATCTATGCTTGTACAAAAATTTACATAATGAGTACAAAATTGCTACGTATTCAATTTTATGATTGAGGCTTTGGAGGGGCTGGGGACATGTACATTCTGTTTTAGAGTCATCAGTGTACCAGTTGAGATTCGCTGTTATAGCTTCCCAGTCTTTTCTCTCTGGAATGTAAACTGTATATTCGCTTTTAAAGCTATATTGTGGGGCAATCTGATCCATTGGCATTCCCAGTATTGGATCTGCCTTTATTTCTTCATATAGTTTTTGGCAGACCTAAACCGTGTTCTTGGCTTATCGGAGGAGGTCCCTGTGATAATCTGTGACTAACATCTTGCATGTTCTTGAATGAGGATATGCAGTGGTGGTAGGTTTAGTATTACCTCCAGGGCCGCAGTCGGAGTCGTTTTCACGGCCCCGTGATACTTAAGCTGCCTCTGCGCTCCAATCTGCAGTGTCCTGGGCCACCAGACAATTAACTGATCCATAGGTTATCATTGGCCTCACAATCTGTGTATATAACCATTTGGTCATGTTGGGATTTAATCTCCAGCTCCTTCCACACATTTGCCTGCACCTTCCAATAGCGATTCTGGCCTTGTCTGTGTTTTTTTCAATGTGGTAGTTCTTCTGGTCAAATATTACCCCTAGGTATTTAACTTATTTCGCAAATGGAATTTCCACTCCGTTAATTTGCGGCTTTTGTATTCCATGCAATTTTCTCTTTTTTGTAAAAGGTACCATTGTAGTTTTGTGGGAGTTCACTGCCTACACCAGCCACTCACTATATCAAGCGCGGCTTAATTGTAAACAGATTACGACAAGGTGGAAATTTTAATACAAATGTGTTGTAGGGTGTTTCTGAATGTTGTGAAATTCTTTTGGAACGAATGAAACCCATAAAAGAGACTATGAATAATCCTACGTGGGAAGAGCTGGTGGAAGAAAGTCACAAGATGAGTGTAAATTTAGTTTGTAACTCGCAGTAAGTATCCCAGACGGAATATCGGTTCAGTTGACTATGGCCAAATATTCAATTCACTGTTTGAAGGATGTGGATTATTAATTTATTAAATGTTAAGGTATTCCAATAAATCACCAGGACTACAAAATTACGATGTGTATGGAGCATGCGCTACAGAAATAGAATTGGACGTTCTTACAGGACAACATCAAATCACCAGAGTAGATATTTTAGAAGATGTAGGAGATACTATGAATCCCGAAATTGATATTGGTCAAATAGAAGGAGCGTTTACGATGGGTATTGGGTTTTTTACCACCGAAAAAATTATTATCGGTAAAGATGGTGAAATTTTAACGAACAGGACTTGGAATTATACACCGCCTGGTGCTAAAGATATTCCTATAGATTTTAGGATAAAATTACCAGGACGAAATCCGAATCCTGTTGGAGTATTGAAATCTAAAGGTATTACAAAAGTGATAGTTGGTTGTTTAAATTATTTATTTTGTGATATAATTTTTTGAATCATTTTTGTATTGGGCTAAACTGTTGCAAACAAAAATATTGCCCGTTCAGAAGATCTTTTTGCCATTAATCCTTTTGAACTTACTCATACTGGTTATAGGCCAGCCAAATAACACAGAGAGAAAATTGTTAACAGGATGGGAACAAATGGAAATTGTGAATGAGCGTATAATAAACGTGTAAAAAATTAATGCGTGAGCAGGGATGTTTCCAGATATATTTGGGGGGTGAAAAGTGGTGGAATTTTGGTAGACTCTGGCGAAAGTTGACGTCGGAGTGAAAAGTTTACAATAGAAAAGTTGTAGATCATAAAAAGGTCTACAACTTTTGTATAAATTATTTTTTCATATAGCATCAAAATCTCCGAGTAAAATGCGAGAAACCGCTTTTATCTTTTTTAATTTTTAATTTAGACAATAATAATATCATTCTGACGAAACTTGGCGAAAGTATACCTTTTTATCACCGAAAAATCCACAAATTTTTTCAGACAAAAATTTCAAGAGACTTCCGAGATAATCACGTTTCTCGGCCAAAAAAAATATTTTTCAAATTAAAATTCTCCTTTGGAAAATTGTCGTAGAGACTTCATTCATGTTGCCATTTTTTCGTCTTGAGTTATACTTTTTTGTGAAATAATAAAATAATACAGTCCCCATTTAAAAATATGCTCAAAAATTGAAAAATAAAAAAATGAATTCTGCAACCATCTTCTTTTTTACTGAATGTTAATAATTTGTTTAAATTTTCAAATAATTCCTAAAAACCAATTACCAATTTTATGTATTGTGCATTATTTACGTAATATGTATTATACTGTATCTTTCATAATATTTTCAATTATTTGCCTTTAGCTGTTGGTGAAATAGCACTAAATTTGGCTATTACTGTACCTTTAGCGATAAGAAATGCTCTGGGGACTGTAAGACAGTTCTTTGATGACAATGCTTCTCCATGGTATCCTTTTGGTAAGTTTTATGTATGTTTCAATCAAATCCTAAACGTCTAATCATGTTTGAATTATATCTTGAGGGGAGAGACTCCCCTTCCCCAATGGTAGAACATTTTATAAACTTTTGTATTGGCAGCTTGGACCGAAGTCCTACATTATGGTTATCGTAAACTTCACGGCATTCATTTGATAATTTTAGATTTATTTTTTTTAAATCACAAAACTGTGACTTTTATAACACTATATAAAATGATATTCTAATGGCCGTTTGCACCAGCATAAACTTAGAATAGCTATGGCGATCTTAAAGTTTGAGGGTCGCTTAGTTAAAGTTCACTTGCACCAATGTTTTTGCTCTACTTCTTAGCTAAGTGTTTAATACATTCGTCAACCTCGCTATTTATTTCTCTATGATTTCTAGTGACTTTTCGTTTTTGTGGTTTGAAATAACGTATTAACAGCTGTTAAAAATCAATTCTTTGAAAATCAATGGATTTTATTCTTGCTTTTTTTTAAATAAGAAAATTGTTTATAATGGAAAACACAGTGAAAAATAAGAAAATCAGATCGGCAAATACAGCTCGGGAAAAAGAATTGCTAATATCATTAGCTGCAAAATACAAAGGGGTTATTGAATATAAGAAAACCGATGGCATGTCTGGGATTACAAATTGTCCGGATACTCCAAAGACTCTTCTAGCATTTCTTCGAGCTATAAAACAGTTGGCTTGGTCAAATGGTAGTATTAAAAAAATTGGGAGATTGTAGATAAAGACATTGGAAATAAAGAGACAACGATATTAGTGCAGCGTATTTATTTTCAAGTGCATTCCTGTTCTATTAATTTCCAAAATATGTATCAATTAAATTCTGTCTCGTAACTTCACCACCATCATTAACATTAGCAATAATACCTTCTTCTACATTGTCATCAATCTCATATTCAATTATTTCTTCAGGTACACTATCATTTTTTGTAATGGTTATATTTTGCAGTATAGCTGTAGCAACTATTATAGCCATTACAGTTTCCAACCTTACTCTCATTTCTATTACTAACAATTGAAACCTCCTTATCTATGTGCCATTTCTAGTCCTTATTTAAGATTCAGTATATAATTATTGTGGTTGTGTTTGAGGATTCAAAACTGAATAATTAAAAAATATTGAGAAAGGTTGTGTAATCTCCAAGTAAATGACAAATAAGAAATTACCTTCCATCGCAATCAGTGTGCTGTTTGCATAATATATATAGTTTTATCATGTGCAAATCCAGTCCACAGTTATTTTAATATTCTTGCGTCAGATAGTATTTGAAAATTCAAAGAAAACCAACCTTTCCTGTTACTAAATAATTCTCCGTTCTCTCCCCCTAAAAAACATTTGTTAAAATATTGAAATTTCGTTGTGAGCTGTACTATCTGATGACTGAATTTTGACATGTACCTACCGTTCATCATAGGTTGGCCGCTCTTGCAAACCATGAATTCTTTGTAGTACAATTTCCACAAAGTGCTTAAAAATTCTAAGTAGGTATATGAACAAATTATTTATCACTCCATAAAGCCATATGATTAGGTCGATCATGACACATTCTATTTCTCCTTGGCTCTTCAATTAATTCCATAAAATCCTCTACTTCAACACTTGCAATGTCTTCGAAAATATCGTTATGTCGTCTAATATAATTATATTAATGTTATTTCAAGCTTCAATTTAACCACTGCTGTATTTGTATAAAATCAACACCAAAACAGGCAAAACCTAGAGATAACCTCTATTACGTCTATTGGGTAAAATAATTTTGGGTTAACCCTTATATGACGTCATTAATCTGAGTTAAAATTAAGGGAATCCTATACATGTGGATAACTCGACTTTGAACTGTAAACCTTTTGGGTAACTGCTACTTTGGAGTTAACCTCACTTTATAAAAGGGCCCCTAAGTAGTTAGGCTGAATGTGATCTGTGGTTAGGGTTTGATGTAAGGTGATTTAGGTTGAATTAATTTCTTGAAAAATATCCATACTTCAAATTTTTATTTCTAGATGGGCCGTCCACTGTGGAAGATACTTTTATAAATTCTCTTCACAATTATGAGAAATATACTTTATAAAATTGAAAATTCATCTTTAAAGATTTAAGTAATAAACTATGATAAATACTAATTGCTGTTTTTTTTTTTATTTTAAATTAATACAAAACCTTTTGTCGCTGTTATAGTATAGCATAGAAGGCAAAGGATTATTATTATATGTAGGATAGTCAAGCAGCTATTGTAGCTCTGAGTTCTTTTCTTATGTAATCAGTTTTAAAATGCCTAAAAACCGGCAACAACTAGCAAAAAGAGGGGTTGAAATTCCCTTTTGGGCAGGATCGGACTGGGAAGAAAAATCTCCCGGGAGCTTATCTAACAGACCGACCCACGTGGCCTGTCGGGGTGTCCGGGGAAAATAAAAAAATGTAAAACAAATTAGTGGTTTTTGAGGCTGAATTAATAAACCAGTAAAATTAGAAAAAAATCCACTTTATTACAAACACTTGTCAAAAATTTGTCACTTTAAGAAGTAAAGAAGAATTAGAAAGTTTTTGTCACCTATTTTAAAAGTTACACGACTAATAACTAATGTAGCAAGTCTTTCTTTATGAAAGTTAAGGCTTGTTTAGTTTAAATCATAAGCTAAAGCCATAAAATATTTCTGTCTCATTAAAACTAGCACTTAAGAAGTGATTCTATTAACTTTGCTTCGTCTGCTACTTTGTCAGTCGTCAGTCGTGTAGAATAGAGTCAATAGTAGAATTCTATAATGTGCAGAGTCCCAGCACTGGAATCATCTAGAAATGTCATCGAATAGTCTGTTTGAAGTTGATGTCAACTGATGGCTAAAAAATTGAACACAGTCACATTTGGTCACATTCAGTGTTATGTTATCTATGGTCACATTCACTCACTCACTTATCATATAATGAGATTTTAAGAATATCTTTTAATAGAAAAATAATTTTTCTTTAAATTGTCTTCTATACAAACCTTCTCCATGTTTAAAAAGCCCATTTTACTGAATATCCGTCAAAGTTTATGTAGGTACATTGTGTTATGTTATCTATGGGTACATTTACTGTTTAGCTTCATATCATGATATTGTACCTAAATTGAATATATGCATTTTGTGCCATCTATTACACTACTGTGACTCTATTACAATACTTGGTCGAATGAAAATATTGAGTTTATTAATGAAATACATTTACATCATGAGTTATAGAATGTGGAAACCGGAATTTATAAAGATAGAAATGCTAGAAAAGTTGAATGGGCAGTTATCGCCGAAGAATTTGGTATATCAACTCATGAGGCCAACAAAAAATTCAGAAACTTGAGAACTTATGCAAAGAATGAGATGAAAAAGAAGAAAACCGGTAGTGCTGGCGGTAAACTAGTGAAATGGTAGTTTCAACTTGTTATCAAGACTTATTTCTAGACTTGGTAATCTAAAGTTTCACGCTTAAGGTCGAATCCACAATCTACTCTTCTTTTTCTTCAACTTTGTGCTTAAAACAATATAAGTCGCTGCGACACGAAAGATTTCGTCAGCCATTCCTGCACGATTGTGTAGTCTACGAAACAAACTATTTTCATTATTGGGCCATAGTGTTGCAAACAATATTGCCGAGATATATATGGCAGAGCCATGAGCCATATGCTACAATTTAAATGTTGTCATGCTTGCTGGGCTATAGTTGCCAACATTGCAGCCACATATTGCACTAAAAATATTGCTCATTTAGAAGGTGCTACGTTCACATCTTCTTAGGATACTTATCTCAGCTTCTATCTTAGCTTCAAAAGAACACAAAAAATACTCCAATAAAACTTCATGGATAGTAAAAGCATATATTTTCAAAATATCGCTATTATACAACTTTGTTGAATTTGAAATAAATCTAATAATACTGGGACTCCCTCGGAATCAACTGTCAAATATCATTTTCATATTTTATTGTTCAAAAACTGTTTATCCTAAAATTAACCAAAATTTTTAAACTTACAATACAAATTGCTCACCTTAAACTATAAGAAAAAATTATATAACCTACATTCGATTACTTCTTTTAGTACAGTTTCAGTATACTTTTATTAAGTGAAATGTATAACTCACAATAATTTTCCAGTTCACTAGACTCAGGTACATATTTATTTTATTTATTATAATAAAATTCTTGACAATACCTTGTCAATATTATTTTATTGTCAAGTTTGCGGGATTTGCACGTTAATTCTATGCTTGACAGTTATACTAGACTCGCTACTAATAGCGCTTTCCGAAGACGTTAAAGAATTCGGTAATTTACTATGTCTTATATTTTCAAATTGTATATCCGCACTATTCACTTCTTTCCGAAGATTAATATTGGATAATTTTTGTTGTTCTAGCGGTATTCTAGGATCAACAGGAGGCTTGTAAGGTACATCTTTCATCCTCGCATGTGAATGGTGTCGTTTATGATGCTTTTTAATCTCCTTTATTTTTCTCTCGGTAATAGATTCTCGTTCACCTATGGGACCGTTTTGATTATCGTGTATTTTTATATTTTCCTCATCTAATTCTTCGATTGGTTCGTCATCTTCTTCGATAACACTATTTTGAATCCACTCTCTAATTCTGTTCTTTTTAGCTACTCTATCTACTGTTGTTTCCAGTCCGTATTGCGCAAGAGTGAAGAGCAGTTTGTTTTTTTCTTCGGGGCTGCTGTGAAAACTGTACATCGAGGGACATAATCCTTCGTCCTCTTTCAGGGTTTCGTTTGTTTTTTCCATACCTAAAAAAATATTAAAACAAACTATAATAGTCCAAGCGCCCCAGCCAAAAAAGTAGGTTCTGAAAAAAATTTACAGGAACAGGTATTTTTTTCTTGAATATGTTCAGGGGTGTCCCCTGAATATAAATCCAAGTTGGCGTCATGGGGGGGGGGGCTTCACTTCAGCCGCCATCTTTTTATTAAATATCTCGCCAGCTGCCCATCGTACGACAAAAATTGTGAAAATTATTATTGTAGATAATAATATTTGCCATCTTTTTTATTCGAAACTTTTTTTGTATAACGAATAGGTTCTTAACTATAGCGCTCCAAACTTTTTCAATATGGTTTTTGTTAAATATTTAGTTAATGGTCGATGATAAATTGAAAATGTAACTGAATTGTAGAGCATGACATTTTCTATAAATTTTATTTGAAACTTTTTCCCGTAGCATTTTTAGTTTAGGAGCTATTACGCTGTAAATGAGATTATAACGAGATTATAATGCTATATATGTGTATATTCATCATGCGCTAGGGTCGTTTCCTCGCCTGTTTGTGACTCAGCGTTAAAAGTATCGGCAAGCATACGCAGTAACTACATGTGGCCAGATATGAAAGAAATTGTATATATTTTTCGAATTGTGTGTAATAATTCTGTTCTTTCCAATATATTATGTTGCGTCTAGTCTTCTCTCGTTACTTATTTGATTTATAAGCACATGTAAATATTTTTTTGAGAAGGGGGAAAAATCCAGGTCCAAAAGGGGCTTCGAACCTAGGACTTCTTGGTTGTTAGCTCAGTATGCTACACACTTCTTTTTCTGATAACAATTTTAGACAGAGAAAATAAAGTGCAGACGAATATACACAGTATTTTACAAAATTTGCAACAATTGAAACGGGTTAGCGATTTTTCGAAAATCTCAGATTCACGTAAAATTTAAAAAAATAAAAAATTCAAATTGAATACCAACCCTCTTATTCTTCTATTAAAGTCTGTACAGAAAGTACGAGGAGTAATAAATCATTCATTTTAGTAGATTTCATAGACGTACCAAAATATATTTTAAGGGGGTATACCGTAAGGTACATTTTGTATTGAACGAATGAGTTGCAGCTATGCTAAAGAATATACGATTTAGGTCAGAGGTAACGGGATGTACTAATTTTAATAAAAAAAAGTGATAGAGGTACATAAGTTTTAGTAAGTTTGATAAAGAAAGGCAACACAGTTTATTCATAATAGAAAACAAACCAATCTGTAACAATAATTATTTTATATATTTTTGTATATATGTGTGTATAAATGCTGGATATACAGTTTTCCAAATCTTGGTAAGATGAAAACATTAAAAGCGGAAGGCAGGCATTCGTGGAAGGTTTGTCGTTAGGTTTGCAGCCACCATCTGGAAAAGGAAAAAGACTTATCATTGTCCATGTTGGAAGTTCTGAAGGTTTTGTTGATAGTGGATTATTAACTTTTATTTCAAAACGCACGGGGGACTATCACGAAGATATGAATGGGGATGTCTTCGAGGAATGGTTTGTTCAAATGTTGGATCTGATTCCAAAAGGGGCTGTTATTGTTATGGGCAACGCAAGTTACCATTCACGGTTACGAGAAGCATTGCCCACAAGTCGTTGGCGTAAAGCAGAGCTTTTGGAGTGGCTTATTTCGAAAAATATTAAGTTTCCAAAAGATCCACTAAGGAAAGAACTTTACAGAATTGCAAAAATGAACAAGAATAAATACAAAACCTACATTGTAGAAGAAATGGCTTCTTCTCGTGGTATATCAGTTCTTCGACTTCCCCCTTATCTTGTGAACTTAATCCCATAGAATTAATATGGGCTCAGGTAAAGGGGGAAGTTGGAAAAAAAATACTACTTTTAAAATAAACGATGTTGTGAAATTGTTTGAGAGTGCTGTAAGTCATGTTAGTAAGGAAAATTGGACAAACTGTATCGAGCATGTTATCAAAGTAGAGGCAAATATGTGGAAAATTGACAATATTTGTGATGATTTAATCGACCGTATTATTATTAATGTCAACAACGATTCTTCCTCTTCCGAGTCGGATATAGAATAAAATGTAAGTAATAAATGTATTCCAATAATTATTTCTTTTCATTTTTTATTATATTATAATTTAAAACGTATTTTTTTCCCAAAATACACACCACTGAATTGCGTTATTGCTTATCTGCTAATCCTTTAACAATGAAGAAACCCTAAACTTTGCTACAAATGAAACAAATACGGGGTCGATCTACCTGGTTTTTAGATTTACGGAAGAAATGTAATATAAAGTAAGAGATTTATCAAAAATTTCATGGTGCTCCCTGTAAAGGTTTTGCATACTTAATTAGGGTTTATTACTCCTCGTACTTTCTGTACAGACTATAAAAAAGAAATCATTTTTAATATTACAATTTATTATAATATACAATATAAAATAGTACTGTACAATATAAAATAGAATAGTACAAGCATAACCTTAATTAATAATAATGATAATATTAAGAATAACAATAACAATTCTTACGATGTAGCGTGATGCACTATTGTTTTTTGCTACATTGACAATCTCTTATATGATGATATCGTTTTAAGAAACAATAAAGATCGATGAATTATTAGTTGTTCTCCTCATTATTTATAATTTTAATTGATTCACAGCTGTATTGACATTTTTTGAACACTTCATGCCATTTTATGCGTTATGAAATGGTTTTCGTATACAACGAGCAATATTGCCACTGATAATGTACGAGGAGCAAGTTTTACCAAGCTGCAGCTCCTAAACTATAAATGCTATGGGAAAAAGTTTCCAATGATTTGACAAAATATCGAAATATTTTTGGCAAAGAATTTTGAAGTAATGGATGTATTGAAAATTAAGAAAAAAATATATCATGTAGATTAATGTTGAACTTAGAGTTCTCATTGAATAAAAACTTTGAAATGCTAACCAAATTTTGTTGAAAAAAATATGAAAAATACACATATTAAGCAAAGTTTAAGCCCTTGTAAAGAATTAAATATGGATTGAATGGAAAAACTAATTTATAAGGGGTCTAATTTGAAGCTTATGAATACTATATGAAAATCTCAGAATCCTCAAATTACTTATGACCGTACAATTCCTTATTGAAATTCGGTTGCTACCACTAAAATATCGGATAAAAATCCATATCTCGCTTTTCTATCCTTCTATGACTGACATTGTCTCTCTGCTTCGGTAGTCGCGTGCCGTTCCATTGTTGATACAACGCTCGCCGGTCTCGGCGGTCTCCCAGTTCAGTACTGACGAAGCTTATAGAGTTGCACGTGAACCAAAATCCGCTTGGACCGCTTGGCTACCTACATGTTGCGGAGCTTTCATATTTCTAATAAAATTTTCGTTATGTGAACTTAAACGTGAGGACGTAGGGGAACAAAAAAATATACAAAGCACAATTGTGCAAGGTCGAATTTGGTAGATGCCCCTCAACTAAATATTTAGCAAAAACATATTGAAAAAAGTTTGGAGCGCTATAATTAAAAACCTATGCGTTATACAAAAAAAGTTCCGGATAAAAAAGATGGCAAATATTATTATCTACATTAATAATCTGAACAATTTTTATCGTACGATGCGCGGTTCGCGAGATATTTGATAAAACGTGTTTTTCAAGATGGCGGCTGAAGTGAAGCCCCCCATGACGCCAACTTGGATTTACATTCAAGGGACACCCCTGAACATATTCAGAAAAAAAACCTTTTCTCGTACATTTTTTACAAAAAATACCCGGCTCTTGGCCTATAATATCTATGTAGATTGAATGTAGTTTTCAACATACCTTTAGACATCCATCTATCATCTAAATATCTATAAACATCTGCTAAACCAGCCGGCCTTTTCTCTACTCTTGGTTCTAAATATTTCTTAAACAGTCTTTGAGCCTTGGAAGAAACTAATTTAAACATTTTCGGTTGTCTTTTCAACGGTATGTTTGTATTTTGCCAAGATATGTATCTAACATATCTAGGATCATCCATAGCTGCTTTTTGCCAAGGTAAACATCCAGTGAGGCAAACAAAAATAACTATACCGAATTGCCAAACGTCGTGAGTAGTTTTTGCCCTAAAATAGTAAGGTTTCATCAAAAGAACAAACCTATACATAGGTTTTAAGCAATAACTTAGAAGACTTATCGAATACGAGATATCAGTTATTATTTTTTATGAACGTAGAACGTAAAACATTTGTTTGGAGACATTCTTCGAAGGATGTATAAAAGCCTTTGAATGAACCAATCCTGGTAAATTATGCCATGAGTCTAAAGCTCTTCCTGCTGTCCAGGTATTTAGTGTTTGTTTGGCATATTGCGATGCCAATTGTAGGTTCTGGTCCGATAGAAACACGTGCGGCACCCTCCCTTGCAAGAAAGTCTGCCTTCTTGTTTCCTTCCATGCCAGAATGGTCAGGGATCCAGACCAGTAATACTTTATTGAGTTCTCCTATTGAGGAGAGTCTTTTTAGCAGTCTTAAACCAATTTCGACGCTACACGGCTGCCCGAGAAATTTTTTATTGCTCTAATCTGTCCACACATGAAACAATGGCGTAAATTTCCGCCTGAAATACGGTTGCATAGGATCCTAGAGAGGTTGAAATTTCTGTCCTAGGTCTGCGCCCGTATACACCAGAGCCTGAGGGTGTTTTTGAGCCGTCTGTGTACCAACAGCTGTCTGCTCTTAATAGTTAATCCTTACGGAGGATCCATTTATCTCTATTTGGAATTAGGACGGTATAATGTCTATTACCCATGAAACAATCCTGATTTAGTTAAGAAAGTTTTATGCAAAACGTATACAATCATGAATCACTGTTGCACTTTCACTCAAATATCACAAAAGCCGAACGTGGATATTTAAATAAAAAAAAAGTACACTTACATATAAGTCCCATCAGTGGGTACTAATAATATTTCCGGTGCTGCATACGGCAACCATTCATTTCTCCTCAATACCACAGTTCCAGATCTTCGAGTTTCGCCGAAATCGCATAATTTTATTCTTGAAAAATCTGATTTGAACACTAAAATATTATCTAGTTTAATATCGCGATGAACTAAATCTCTAGCGTGCATGTGATCTAAAGCAGCCGCTAATTGTTTTGCAACTCTTTTAGTGTGAAGTTCACCTATTCCGATCTCTGACACATTTGATGTTAAATCACCTAAAATAAAAGAATTATTTTATAATGCGTCCAGATTGTAGGTGAGGATTGTAGGGAGTGGCTTACATATCGAAGGCCTTGGATAGATCAAGAAACACGCAAAGGTTTGGTTCACTTTTATCTAGTAACCGATATTTCATCGTTGACACCCCCTGTCTAAATCCGAACTGTCATAGATAAGGTCGTCGCTTCAAATATCACTATTTTCGTTTTTCTCAAATCTGTTTTTTCAATTATTATTATAGTTTTGTGGAATAATATAACAAAAACGATAAGTGAGTCAAAAACTAGAAGTATTTTGTACTGAAAGTTAGTTTTAGGTGCTGCAAGCGCCAAATGTGATGGCGAGCGACCGCGAAGGTATAGACTCTCCCAACTAAATTACTATTGGATTACGATACGCCCTTTGCCGGTCAGTGTCGTACCCATAATTAGTTGTTTTAATCAGGGTAGCAAATGAAACATGACTTTTTTCTAATTTCTTCTCATATTTTATTCAATATTATAGGTAGTAGTACAGTTCATTAAAATGTTATATAATGATACACTTATTAAGAAATAAACTTTAATCAGTCACTATCTAAATTCAAATTTTCTCCATCTTCACTGCTGCTTGTGCTGCTATCATCATTTAAATTTATAATCACTGAATTTATCTCAGTGAAAGTTTCATTTCCCAATATTTCCGCTCTATATCTACTACATGTCATGTCGGCAACGCTTTTGCCATTCCTCGGAAGTGATTTTATTAAACTCGTGCACCGCCAGTTTCCTCAAATCTTCCAGCTTGAAAGCTACATTCTTTTGGGACACATTGTTTTTGACAGTAGCCCAAATGAGATCAATGGGATTCAAATCCGGATGGTAGGGTGGAAGTCGCAAAACATTATGTCAGTGTTCAAGCATAACCCCATCAAATTTGTATCTAATACTTTTTATTTCTCTTGATCAATTCGTATAATTCGGGTTTGAGCATGTCAGGGGTGAACAAAATGTTTTTTTCCTGCAGCCACTTCATCTTCACAGTAACGTATCCGACTCACATTTGACACACATTGAACACTTTAAAAATCATTTCACGTGCCTGACTCTTGATTTTTTGTTAGGCGATGACATTTTTTCAGAAACAAGACAAAAATTATTCAGACAATGCCATACACCAACAGAATCGGAGGGCAACTAATGATACGCCTCTTTACAGAGCATTTATATGCCTTGCAAGAGTTACAGTGGGAGGTAACATTGAAAATAAGTTTGTGCGCAGGGGGGCGGGCTCGCCAACACGATTGGCGCTTGCAGTATTTTGTTTTAAAAATATGTTTGGTTGCCTATACTACAATCGTTTATAATTAGAAAAACGTTCTTTAATAGGGGTAATTAATTAATGAATTTGTCAGTTCATCGACAGAAATATAAATTACCGCTCCTCTTCTGTATCTGTATCTGAATCTGTAGAGTAGGGAGGGTGAGTGTGTAGGCTCACAGCACGTAGGCCACATGTGATCCATTGTACATCCTCCCGAGGAGTTGTCCTCCTAGATCATTGTCCATCCTGTCCTTCTCAGGAAGGTGGACAGGTCACTAGGAGATATCTCCTTTATATCGGCAGGTGTAGGCCAAGACTCACCGAACACACACTCTCTTATTGACGATAACTCCGGACACTCGCATACGACATGCCTGACAGTTTCATCTTCCTGTTCACACATTCTGCATAGAGGTGTGTCCACTAGCCCCATAGTATGGAGGTGTTTCCTTAGTTGACAGTGACCAGTCAGATATCCTACTGTTAAACGTAAGTTTTTCCTGGTCATCGCCAAATATTTCTTCGGCGCCAGCTTCCCGGGGTCGCCCAGGGTGATCCTGGCAAGACTGCATCCTTTGGCTAGTTCCGCAATTGTCGAAGTCGTTAGGCCGTAGGTGTCACTGGGTCCTAGAATTTTTAGTCCAGTGGCTTCCCTGGCTAAAGAATCAGCAATGCGATTTCCTTTACTCCTGTCGTGCCCTTTAAACCCACCTCAGGATAATATTGTTATCTGCCGAGGCATCAGCTAAATCTTGGTGGCACTCTAGTACTAGCCTCGATATAACACGTTGTCTGTTCAAGGCTAATAGGGCTTGTCTACTATCACTGCAGATTATTATGTTTTTGCCAGAAATTCATCTTCTGGTTAGTTCTTTTGTGGCAATTGAGATACCAGCCAGTTCTGTTTGAACCACGCTGGTATTGTTTCCCATTCCCCACTTAATCCTTAGGCTTAGTGCTCTCGAGTAAACTCCACATCCTGAGCCTTCTTTCATTTTTGAACCATCTTTATATATGCCTATTGCATTTGCAGCATCTGGCTCTGTGTTCTGTTTTATTTGAATTTTGTAGGGTTTGTTAAACAAAAACCTGGGTTCAATTGCATCGTTGACTTCCTGCAGCAGAGGTAGCGCAGTGAGCGCTTCCTGCCATAGGCTTAACCTCAATTGGCCCACTCCTACTTCGGGGTTTACACCAGCCGTGCGCAATCGTACCATGGCCATTAACGCAACCTCCTTGACGTACAGGTCCAGAGGGGTCAGACCAGTAATTAGTTCCATTGCTGCGGTTGGTGTTGTTCTCATGGCTCCTGTGATGTTTAAACAAGCCATTCGCTGTATTTGATATAATTTTTGGACGACCGTTGCTTGTAGAACCTTCGGTCCCCATGCAATTGCTCCATACGTTAACATGGGTCTTATTATTGCAGTGTAGATCCAGGTGACCACACGGGGTGACAGACCCCATGTGCGTCCCACTGTCCTCCGACCCTGCTCATAAGCCACATATGCTCTTTTTGCTCTGCTGTGTAGACAGTGGCGTGTAGACAGTGCCATGTTAGCTTCCTGTCGAGGGTAATACCAAGGTATTTCACCTCTTCCGAAAAGTTTAGTTTGCTTCTGAAGATTTCGGGAGGTTTCAAACCCGATAAACTTCTTTTCCTGGTGAAAAGGACCATCTCAGTCTTTCTGGAATTGATCGACAGTGAGTCTTCCTTACACCATTTTTCAATTATTAATTTAAGTCCATCCTGCGCTCTATCGCACAGTGTGTTCACAAATTTGCCAGTCTGCAAGATAACTATGTCATCTGCGTATGCACTTGTATAGAATCCATTGTTGTTGAGGTGATTAATCAGGGTGTCTAGGACTATGTTCCACAGAAGGGGTGATAAGACTCCTCCTTGTGGACATCCCCTCATGACCAGTCCTCTTACTGTGGTGTCTTCTACATTGATACTTATTGCTCTACTAGAGAGTATCTTGAGTATCCATTCTCCTACTACCAGAGGTACATTCCTGGAGTTGAGTTGCTGGGTAATTATTGTTGGAAAGGTTGTTTTATCAAACGCTCCCTCGATATCTATGAATATACCCAGGGTGGATTGTTTGTTGTCCAATGATCTTTCGATTCTGCCAACCACTTTGGTGAAGGGCCGAATGAGTGGACCTTCTCGGAGTATATCCATGCTGATTTGGATGAAGTGGGTTGTGAGCACTTCATCTCTTCAGCTCGCATAACCTCTCCATTGTTTTTAAAAAGAACGATGTGAAACTAATTGGTCGGAATGCTTTTGGTAAGGTGTAGTCCATCCTACCTGGTTTGGGTATAAATACCACTCGTACTTCTCTCCACTTACTGGGAATATAGCTCAGAGCTAAAGAGGCTCTGAAAATTCCAACCAGGTGCGGCATAAGAATATTTATTCCCCATTGAAGTAGGGCTGGTCTTATTCCGTCAGGTCCTGGTGATTTGAAGGGGGAAAAGCCCGATATGGCCCACCTTATCTTGTCCTCATCAATTACTGATTACTGCAGTAGCAGATTGCCAGTCGTATTGTGAGGGTGTTGTTGGTACTTCCGCCCAGTTTGACGTTCCAGGAAAGACAGAACCTGGGAACAGAACCGCTCCTCTTCTTTTTATATCTGTAGTAGATACAGATACACACCGCATATTCCGTTACCTTTCCGGAATCTGCCGTCTTTACTGCCGTTGATAGCAGGAATCCAGATTAATTTACTACAATTTCTCCACACATAAATCGATGACGTACATTTCCCCTAGCGCCACAACGACCCCTAGTAGTGAATATTTACATTGCGACTAAAAATAGATATTTGAAAATTGTTTCTATGTTCTTCTAAAATTTTATTAGACTTAAAATGTTTTATTCTAATTGTATTTGGCTCACTAGACTGCCCATTCTGTTACTTTGGCTTGAGAAATGCCTAGACTGTGCCAACACAAACTTTAGTTGTGCAATAAATTATAGAATTGTATATATGTATTAATATTCATTTTAGTTCGCGTCAATGGGAATCTAAACAAACAAACTCTCATTAATAACTAAAGTAGACAGGGTGATGTTACAAGTCAATTATTATTTCCAATATTTATAACTGGTTGTGTCATTAATTCAAACGTAAATCGATATTTTTTATTCAATTTTAAAACGTTACCTAGTGGAGCGTACTCTTGTGAAAAAACATAAAATCCCGCCGTTTCGAATGCTATATCATATGCTGTAACTATGTTTTTGTGTACGCCTAAATGTAATCCATAATGAAATTCTCTATAGAAATCCTTGAGGGCTGTATAGGGTTTTGGAAGTGCTTTTAGAACCATTTCTGTATCAGTCGCTTTGTGTTCTACTAGAAGGATTTTACCAAACCAACCTTCGCCTACAATCTGCAAAATATCGAATTCATCTGCAAGATTCACCTAAAAATTAAAAAAAAAAATTATTTATCAATTTAAATATATTTGTACGTATTTGAAAAATTCGTATGTATGTGGGGTATCATTGTTGGTAAAAGTATGAAATCCGTTATTTTATAGAATACCTAGTTATTCCATAAAATAACTGATCGTTTCCGTTAAAGTGTATAACCCTCTTGTATTTCATGGTTTAACTCGTTATAATATAGTGAGCCGGTTAAAGTGTAAAATAATATATATCATATATCTCGCAGGACAAATACATTTACCTTCCACTCTTACTGCATTTATGAAAACTATTCCAGGCAATAGGGAGAGAACTTGTTGTTCGTGTAAAACCCAGTGTGTCAAAAAAAATGTTCTTGTGTTAGAAATAATGTTCTTTGTAATTTCAAGTGTCATTTTAGTAATCCAAGTTGTAACAAATGATTTTATGGTACGTTTCCATAAGTACCATGTATACGCTGCATAAATTAGATACATTGCTTTTTTTTATGTTAATTTTCTATCATTAGCTCAATTTCATTTTAGATAAATTGTTTATTTTACACATTAACTGTCTTTCATTAGTAAATTCATAGAATACCTAGTTATTTCATAAAATAACTAATTAGTGTCAAATTAATAACATATTACACACTTTAACGGACACGATCAGTTATTTCATGGAATAACTAGGTATTCTATGAAATAACTGCATATTATATACTTTAAGGGTCACATATATAAAGGAATAGCTCCCCGACGCGAAACACTTTTTAAGATAATGATTTAAACTCTTCCACTCGAGCTTTCATCACATTTGTACTATCTGATTTCCACTATTAAACATTTTTACATGGCTACTCTTAAAAAATCTTCATATTTGTTGCTAGATGACCGAAACACCATTTTTTGGAAACCTATTTTAATAATATAGCGTTTGACATTTTCTTTTATTCAAGAATGTCTCCATATTTCGTATAGTAGCTAGTATAATATTTAATTTATCTCACAAAGTAGATCCTAATTTTCGCCACCATGGATGGATGGATTTCGAATAGCAAGAAATGTACAGGGTGGTACGTTTCAAATAACAAAGTTTATCATTATTCCGGAAAAAAGAAGGATCTGACAATAATGTAGATACCACCAAAATATCGTCCATATCACAAGATCATTGCACACCAAAATCTATAAAAATCGTGAGGTCCGTTTCCGAGATAGTTGAGGTGTTCCAAACTCAAAAGTCACTCTGTATACATTTGAAGTGTCTTTTAAATCAGTTAAGGAGAGATATTTTGATGGCTCCCAACCTGTTTTTGTTAGTTCTCTTTTAAAATCTGCTTCTTTTGCTTTGTTTTGGATTTTCAATTAGGTACCTAATTAGTTATTGATGTATCAAAAATTATATTTAATAATGTGAATTTTTATAGGAATTTCATTTGGTCATAACTATTGAACGGTAAGTTTTCTCTCTGAAAATAATATTTATATATAATATTTTTTCAGTAACTCATAGGTATTGTTATTTTATAGAATTTCTGAAACATTTTTTTACTTTTTTTTTAAATAAAAATGATAATGGTAACTTACCTTTTCCAATTCAAATTCTCGGATTTTGTGAATATTTCCTGTTAGCAATTGTTTTAACATACTACCCATAACGATTTAAAATCATTCCCTGGAATAAAAAGAAAAAAAATAGGTAGTACAAAATTCAAATACGTAATATTTGCTTTTGAAATAAACAAAGAATATTAATCAAATAGAAAAACGGTTAATAATCAAGATTTCCAGAAATTCTCTTGCTTGATTTCACCTGAACAGAAATCCGTTCCAAGACGTTGATCGACATACACAGAATTCATAGTCGTGGACAGAATATTTATATTATTCGCATATAATAGCTATAATTCACTCAGGTGTTTATGTTACTCGCCTGCAGCTCGCGACATAAACGCACCTTCGTGAATAATAGCATTACTATATACTTGTTGAATAATATATACTATTATAACATGAATATATTCATTTCTAAAATCTTCTGCATCTACACTAAGTACCTAGCTACCTTAACTTTCGCAATATTGGAGGCCTTACAACACCATTTAACAGAGCCAATATGTTTATAAACTGAATTTTAATGAGACTAATAATATAAAACCCATCACAAAATCAATTAAATAGTTTTACAATATAACATGAAAAATATCCATTGTAAGCAGTTGTTTGATGGAGTTTTGGAAGCAATTATTGTGTGAAACAGAACAGAAGCATGGAGAGCTCGTCGCTGGAGTGTTAAGAGGCACCCAATATTTTTAAGTTGACCGGAGATATGGTCCCTTCTTCTAACACCACAAATCAGACTTATACATGAACTCTGTATCTTTTGTAATAGATAGGAATCATATTTACGAATTCTAGGTCCATAGACGACGTCGCCATCAATTTTTAAGATCAGTAATTTGTGCCAAATCCCACCAAGTGAAACCTGTTCGCACAAAAACTATACGTAAAAAGGAACAAAAGTTCATTTTATATTTAGGTCGAAATAATGAACCGCCTTTCCAAGAAACCACTACAAAAAAAGAATAATGCTACCTCTTGGGTGGTGTGGAAATGGATATATTTAAATATACTAATATGCAGTAATCTTAATAATGTTTCTTCTGTTAAAAATATCAATATATGTCACTACAAGATACTATAATTACTTGAACTTTGTGTTTGCGAAAAAATAATTGCTACCGGGTTTTTCCAACTATTAATAAAATTAATAAGGTCCAATTGCACACTGACCCATTAGAACTAAATATCGTTCAGCTCATAACTTATTTATACCTATCTATATATATTTTTAACACAATTTCATACTTTGTGTGCTACTGATTTTTTGAGGTAATTGAACGCGGTTTAAGATTCGTGGAAAATATAAAAGAAAAACACACGTGAACTGATTGAAAACGTTTTTATTGTTCCTTCTAATAACCGTTATTTCCTGAGTAATTTAACCACAACTGATAATTTCGGTGTGGTTTAAGAAAAAAACATATTGAAACGTGTGCAGCAATAAAATCATGATATAGTCAAAAGCACTCTTATCGTGCGGGTTCAAAGGTCACTAACCATATGTATCAAATCAGAAGGCACAGAGGTTACCAAAATGTGAGATTACAAATATACCCGGACAAAATAGTGATGGTTGATGTTTCCTGCTCACTGGTTGACGAATTTCCACTTTTTCATCCACTCTCGAAATAATCTATCAGATTAAGTACCATTTTTTTTTGCTTGAGGATGCAAAATACCGGAAAGTTGCTTCTTATTATTCATATTGTCACTTTGAATTGTCAAAGTGACATAACTAACATTGAAATAAAAACTTCGCTGGTTAAAGACTTTTTAGAATCCCTGAAAACTGAATACATATCCTTTTTTCTCCCGTCAAAATTGCATAAGTCTGTCTTATTCATCTTACGGATTTTATTTGGAAGTTATGATTGAACGCAATAAAAGAAAACAAAAACGGTGAGTATGTCTTTGTTGGGTCGTATGACCCGCATGATAAGACTGCATTTGACTATAACACTTCTGGCGATAGTTCGTAAAAAAAATTGTTTTAACATAGCTCCATGTGCCAGATTTGGAGGTATGAAATATAATCACACTGTTTCCATAAACGGACATCAAACGTATAGCTTCATAACAAAAGTCGGAATATTCCAGGAAGATCCGATGTCAACAACTTTGTTCAACGTCGTCACAATAAAAATATATTAAGAATGAGCAATATTCACAAAAGAGAAGTTGTATGTAGTCACAAACATCATTGTCTGGCCTACACTGACGACTTAGGGATAATAGCATAATAGCATGGTCTAGGAAGGAACTAATTAGAAGTTTTAAAATGTCTGGAAAATAGTGCAAGCAAAAAGGGGCTACAGCTTAAATGACTACAAAACAAAATAGATGATAATGGGAATTAAATTATAATGAACAATTAGATAGAGATCTGACTTTTTGGAGTATTTAAGACAAGAACAGAAATGATGAGTAGGAAGAAATTGATACAAGATTAACAAAATGAAACAGGAGCGTAGGATATTTATATCGAAAAGGGTATCAAGAAAAACAAAAAATAGCATATTATTCAACAAGCATATAATGATTGCTATTATTCACGAAGGTGTGTGTATGTCGCGAGCCGCAGGCGAATGACATAAACACCTGAGTTAATAATAGCCATTATATGCGAGTAGAATACTATATTTTGTCCACGACGATGGAATTACCTATTTGGGTATAACTTTTTTTGTCAAACTAAAACACTACATTTAATAGGTATAGTAGGAATAATACCCTTCTTGGTGTGCGTCATCGATTGTTAATCTCCTATCACATTACGTAGGAAGAAATGGAAAAAAAGGCAGGTCTGTGATTAATCCTAATAAAAATATCACAATAATGAACCGTTTGAATGTTTTACAAACGTTAACCCTAATCTTTGACCTACAAAAATTTGATTGATTGATGTTTAGATTACGCGCCAGCGCAACCTATCAATCGCGAGATTAAAATACTATGAAGGCGTAACTTTCGTAGCGGCAATGTGTCTTACGTCTTTTTCTACTGTCACACTGACAGTACTTGTCATGTGTGTACTTTGTTGCTTACGGTCAATTATTATTTATGAAAAGTGAATATTAATCTTATTGTTATATTTATTTAAATAATACAAAAATTTGCATGGATACACGGAAAAACATCAGTATTTTGAAAGTTTTCAGGTATTTTCAGTTAGAAAAAGAAGCTGGTGATTATTAATTGCATAGCCTTTTATAATTTGGCTGAATACGATCCTGATGATTTCATTTATCAAATTTAAGGTTAACTTTATGTCAAAATAGCAAATAAAATAAACGACATGCCGAAAACCCGGATACACGTCACAATCGATGACGCACACCAAGAAGGGTATTATTTTAACTATATACAATTCACTGTCTGATTCACTTTCCATATAATATTTTCTAGTAATATTAATCAAACACCAGTATAGTTATTTAAATTCTTGCAATTAGCAATGCATTATTTAAAGCGTCTCTGTTGCTTTTGACATCATACACACTAGACAAAAAACTGCATACACACGATCTATAGTAAAAATAATACCCTTCTTGGTGTGCGTCATCGATTGTGACGTATATCCGGGTTTTCGGCATGTCGTTTATTTTATTTGCTATTTTGACATATAGCTAACCTTAAATTTGATAAATAAGATCATCAGTATTGTATTTAGCCAAATTATAAAAGGCTATGCAATTAATAATTACCAGCTTCTTTTTCTAACTTAAAATACTTGAGAACTTTCAAAATACTGATGTTCTTCCGTGTATTCATGCTTATTTTTGTATTATTCATATAAATAAAACAATAAGATTAATATTCACTTTTCATAAATAATAATTGACCGTAAGCAACAAAGTACACACCTGACAAGAACTGTCAGTGTGACAGTAGAAAAAAATGTAAGACTTATTGCCGTTACGAAAGTAACGCCTTCATAGTATTTTAAGCTCTCGTTTAATAGGCTTCGCTGGCGCGTAATCTAAACATCAACCAATCAAATTTTTGTAAGTCAAAGATTAGGGTTAACGTTTGTGATACATTTAAACGGTTCATTATTGTGATATTTTGATTAGGATTAATCACAGACCTGCCTTTTTTTCCATTTCTTCCTACGTAATGTGATAGAAGGAGATTAACAATCGATGACGCACACCAAAAAGGGTATTACTTATTTCAACTATACTCCTATATATGGTTCAAATAAAACCTTTGTGTGCGTCATCGATTGTTAATGTCTTTCTAACACATTACGTAGGAAGAAATGGACAAAAAGGCAGGTCTGTGATTAATCCTAATCAAAATATCTCAATAATGAACCGTTTAAATGTATTACAAGTCTTAACCCTAATTTTGACTTTCAAAAATTTGATTGGTTGATGTTTAGATTACGCGCAAGCTCAACCTATCAATCGAGAATTTAAAATACTATGAAGGCAATGTGTCTTACGTCTATTTCCACTGTCACACTGACAGTTCTCGACAGGTCTGTACTTTGTTGTCTACGGTCAATTAATATTTATGAAAAGTGAATATTAATCTCATTGTTATATTTATTTAAATAATACAAAAATATGCATGGATACACGGAAAAACATCAGTATTTTGAAAGTTTTCAGGTAATTTCAGTTAGAAAAAGAAGCTGGTGATTATTAATTGCATAGCCTTTTCTAATTTGGCTGAATACGATCCTGATGATTTTATTTATCAAATTTAAGGTTATAGTTGAAATAATACCCTTCTTGGTGTGCGTCATCGATTGTTAAACTCCTTCTATCACATTACGTAGGAAGAAATGGAAAAAAGGCAGGTCTGTGATTAATCCCAATAAAAATATCAGAATAATGAACTGTTTGAATGTTTTACAAACGTTAACCCTAATCTTTGACTTACAAAAATTTGATTGGTTGATGTTTAGATTACGCGCCAGCGCAACCTATCAATCGCGAGGTTAAAATACTATGAAGGCGTAACTTTCGTAGCGTCTTACGTCTTTTTCTACTGTCACACTGACAGTTCTTGTCAGGTGTGTACTTTGTTGCTTACGGTCAATTATTATTATTTATGAAAAGTGAATATTAATCTTATTGTTATATTTATCTAAATAATACAAAAATATGCCTAGGTACATGAAAAAACATCAGCATTTTGAAAGTTCTGAAGTATTTTCAGTTAAAAAAAGAAGCTGGTAATTATTAATTTCATAGCCTTCTCGGCTTTGGCTAAATACGATCCTGATGATTTTATTTATCAAATTTAAGGTTAACTATATGTCAAAATAGCAAATTAAATAAACGACATGCCGAAAACCCGGATATACGTCACAATCGATGACGCACACCAAGAAGGGTATTATTTCAACTCTACTTTTATAATGCGGGTCATACGGTTAAACATAGACATATACTCACCGTTTTTGTTTTCTTTTATTGCGTTTAATGATAACTTCCAAAAAAAAATCCGCAAGATGGATAAGACAGACTTATAATTTTGACAGGAGAAAAAAGGATATGTATTTAGTTTTCAGCGATTCTAAAAAGTCTTTCACCAGAAAAGTTTTTATTTAAACGTTAGTTTAAATGTGAGTTATGTCACTTTGACATTTCAAAGTGACAATATGAATAATAAGAAGCAATTTTCCGGTATTTTACATCATCAAGCAAAAAAAAATAGTACTTAATTAGATAGATTATTTCGAGAATTAATGAAACAGTGGAAATTCGTCAACCAGTGTGCATGAAATATCAACCATCATTATTTTCTCCGGGCATATTTGTAATCTCACATTTTGGAAACCTCTGTGTCTTCTGATTTAATACATATAGTTAGTGACCTTTGAACCCGCACGATAAGAGCGCTTTTGACTATATCTTCATAGCCTGATGGCTTAGAGCTCTGACTTGGTAGAGCGCGGAATTCTAGGCATGGGTTCGAATCCGGATCGCGGTGAAAATTTCTATTCAATATATTGTGTCGTTTGTATGAATAATCTTCAATATAATTATGTATCATATGACCTGTTCATTATCCACACCTATTATTCACTGGTGAAGAACCACACATGAAATGTGAAAATTATCAAATAGTCGTGGATAAATTAACTCCAATGTTAAAATGTCATATACCTGGAAATGTTATTGTCACACTAAAAAAGGTGCATCCTTTTTTATCGCGATAAAAACTTCTCTTCCTCAATATCTAGTAAGCGGACGTCACTTTTACACAATGAGAAGGAGTCGCAAGTTTGGTTACTTATAATTTCACAGCAATTCATCCA